>VUQI01058204.1:0-18916 GCA_015106735.1 Paratilapia polleni
TATATCCAGACTTTGACTAGACCACTTCAAAACCTTCATTTTGTTTTTTTGAGTCATTCAGAGGTGGACTTGCTGGTGTGTTTTGGGTCATTGTCCTGCTGCATATCCCAAGTGCTCTTGAGCTTCAGGGAACAAACTAATGACCAGACATTCTCCTTCAGGATTTTCTGGTAGAGAGCAGAATTCATGGTTCCATCAATTACAGCAAGTCGTCCAGGTGCTGAAGCAGCAAAGCAGCCCCAGACCATCACACTACCACCACCACGTTTGACTGTTGGTATGATGCTCTTTTTATGAAATGCTGTGTTAGTTTTACGCCAGATGTAACAGGACGCAAACCTTCCAAAAAGTTCAACTTTTGTCTCATCAGTCCACAGAATATTTTCCCAAAAGTCTTGGGGAACATCAAGATGTTTTTCGGCAAATGTGAGACAAGCCTTTGTGTTCTTTTTGGTCAGCAGTGGTTTTCTCCTTGTAACTCTCCCATGGATGCCATTTTTGCCCAGTCTCTTTCTTATTGTTGAATTATGAACACTGACCTTAACTGAGGCAAGTGAGGCCTGCAGTTCTTTAGATGTTGATCTGGGTTCTTTTTTTCCCTTTCTCACCTCCTGGATGAGTTGTCGATGCACTCTTGGAGTAATTTTGTGGTTAATCCCAGTTAATTCATGATTTAACAAGGGGGGTAATTACTTTTTCACAGAGGGCCAGGTAGGTTTGGATATCTTTTTTCCCTTAATAAATGAAATCATCATTTAAAAACTGCATTTTGTGTTTACTTGTGTTATCTTTGTCTAATATTTAAATATATTTGATGATTGGAAACATTTAAGTGTGATAAACATGCAAAAAAATAAGAAATCAGGAAGTGGGCAAACACTTTTTCACACCACTGTAATGTCCAAATGATCTCTGGGACTTGGTTGATGTTGAGGTTCACTTTTACCACATCATTTAAAGCTGCTGTAGCCCATGAAGGAACACTGAAAGCCTCAAAGAGCCGACAAACAGGCTTTTGATGGACTATCCCTTTTGCACCTGGTTCCATCTGGTTTTCACTCGGATTTTTGTGCAAAGAACCATTGGGCATGCCTTGCAAGGCTTATATCATTCTCTCTTACAAACCATTGGACAAATAAAATTTCCAGCCTGGTGGAACAGCAAATGTACATTCACATTAACTGTCGCGGTAAGTCAGTACCAGAGCTTTGGGGTTATAATTCCTCTGACATTTGCCTGTAATGCCAGAATTAATAATAAGTTTCTCACATACTGCTGATGGATCAATGACCTTTGAAAAGTTCAAAACTCCTTAGGGGATGTGATTATACCTGAAGAGTCAACATAATTTACTGGTAGAACATCATTTGATTTTCAGTTCCATCTTCTTGTCTTCTGCGTGACACAGCATCATCAATATTTGTGAATTTAATTGCTTTGCCAAAAGACTCAAATGACTGCGAACTATCCACAATCATAGAAATATCTGATGATGTTTACATTTACAGCAACATAGTTTCTGGCAAACACTTCATGTTGACTTTTGTCTTTTAAACTGGACCCCAAAATTAGTAGCTTTAATAAGTTAAAACTAAAGATTTACACAAGTCTACTTGGTTCCTTTTGTAACCAAGACCTAATGCAAGATGCCCCTTCAAGTTCGCAAATGGATTGAAATGTAACTTAAAAAAAATGAATTTTTCCCTCTATCAACCTTTGGAGTTATTTCTGTGTTAAGGACTCTGGGTGCCCTTCCATAATACCTCACTTTGGCTCCCATTGAAAAACATTAGACCTGAGTCACATAGGCCTAGAAACTGGTCGGCAACCCCCTGACAACCGGTCACTAGAGAAAAATGTGTATTCCCCGACTGGTTGGCAAGTGGTTGCTGGGTGAAACTGGTTGCAAAGAGGTACTGTATATGGAGGTGTACCAAAAACCTCCTTGCAATTGCTGCTGTAGCCTGTAGTTTGCATGGAAAACATTGACTTGTTTGCAAGCACAGGTAGTGAAACTGGAACTGTAGTAGTGAAACTGTGAAGAGAGCGATGCAAACCAGAAACAGAGACCATTTACCTTTAAAGCACAAGTTGCGCCTACAAATGTACAGTAACACAGTACATTTGTACTACAGTGCATCTGCATTGGACCTGACATGACTAATCACACAGCCACAAGTGGTAATCACTTCTTCAGAAATCATCAGCAATAATGAGTAATCCGTAAACCGTCTGACTTCCTGTCCCTGGTTATTTTCTCTCTGCTGATTTGTTTTGTGTTCTTCTCTTTCTCTTCTCTCTCCATCTAGCACACCAAATTGAAATAGCAGTTGAGTCATAAGAGGTCAGCAGGTACTTCAGGTGAAATATTTTGATAATTACTGCTTATATATTAGTAATTCATTACACTGATGTATGAATGTATACCTTAAATTACTGAGGGGCATTGTCTTGAAGTAGACCTGGGCTAAAAAAAAAAAGATCAGGTGATCCAGCATACAGTCCAAATTTAGATCCAACTCATGACAGATGTAAAGAGTCTCCAGCTGGTTCATATGCTTTGGTATGTCCTGCAGTGCACAATTTCCTGGATTCAGTCCTCAACTCTGTCATTATTAGCATCCCTTAAGTGCAAGTAGATCCTGAGAAAAAGTTGATGCTGGGTAGAGGTATAGATTTCAGAGTGCAGATGTACTGTTTAAGTAATTTTAAGTTTTCATGTTGGACTGAGTGTTTTTGGGCTGTTTACCAAACCTTTTCCTTCAAATTAAACACACAAATTCCTATTCATTCCCTTGGCCTGCTCTTCTTAAGGGTCTCCATATTAAGTGATAAAGTATGTTGGATATGACTGCCCTCATTTCCTGATGTGATATTATGTGATTAGGTTAAGAAACAAAAATGACCTGATTAGGCCCAGAAGAAATGGGTTCACTGGTAGAAGACAAACATCAGTCTCCTGTGGAAGAAGTCACGTCTTTGTGGCTCTAAATCAGCACCACGCCGTTTTCTCTTTGCTCCCAGTGGATACGAGTTATAATTCCCAGTGCTGCTTGAGGCCTTTTAGTATAAACAAGCTGTTTTGGGGATTTTTCTAAATTGTTTTTTTCCTCTTAGAAGTACAGTCTGCTGATGACTTGGTGGATAATGCCACACTGGATGTTATTTTAACACTTTCTGTTTATTCTTTGCTAGCTTTAGCTGTGACATGGTTGTTGCCAGCAGTATTATGTTTTCACATGTTCCTTTTGATTTGTGTGCAGTGCTGTACTGGCCTGAAAATACAGAGTTAGATGGTATTGTGTGGGACTACATTTTTACATATCTGAACAATAAGATTATTTTTTTACTGGTTCATATGGTCTTGGTCTAAGATAGCCTAAAACTTGCAAGGTGTTGGCCACTGCTCTTGTACTGACATGGTGCAGTTAAACAGATTATTATGAAAGGGTCTAAAGGTCTCTAATGTCTTCCTTAACCCAACTATGTGGTGTAGCTTCATTGCTTAACCAAACTGCAACTTTGTCCAAAAATAATCAGCCAACACCAAGTTTAGGTTACATGTGATATTTGAATCCAAGTCTCCTGGTTGAAACTACTCCATTCAAGACATTTTCCTCCTTCTGTGCACCTTTTTGTGCTCTATACTACCTCATCTGACTTCCTAAAGTACTTGGCAGAAAGCTCTGAAGGGAAACTTTTCCCACTGAAAAATGAAGGCTATGTGAAAAAAAACTCGAGTTCCTCTAATGACCACTGTAGACTGCCTTCAAAAGTGAGTCAACCCCGCAGATTCCCATGTTAAAATATTCGCCTTTCAACATAAAAAACATGTTTACAGCCTGCTACAAAAATAGTTTGGATCCCAATGGATAGTTTGTTTAGTTGGGATCTGGTCACCGTACTAACAGTCTGCCCAAGAAATTTGTGCTTCAGTTTTAGTGAGTAAAATTTTCTTAATCGTATTTGTTTCTGCATGATGCAGCTTGCTGACCATGTTTACTAGTGTCAGCTCATAAATTAGCACTCCATCCTGTCATCCAAGTAGCAGTGGCATGTAAGTCAATTCAAACTGAATTTACTGACATGCTCTTTGGACTATAACTGTATATTTATCCACAGCTGGAACTATGACGAGCTATTATGTCAGGTGTGCTGAGACATTTGGTCAGCATCTGGTCCAGACAACACCCGCTGTAACCTATGTCAAGCCCTGCTCATGACTTTTGACCCACATCTGGCCCACACAACATTTGTCAGTGCCAAGCTACAAGTGCCAAAAGTAGCCCGGATTAAGCCCCGTGTCTGCTATGTGGGTATTGTCATGGCCATGTTCAACCTAAAAAAAAGCCTTCATCAGGGAGTTAAGCAGATTTCATGGAGAGTGAACTCTTTCTAGAAGTGTTCTTTAGAAAAGGTTGGTGGTATCTAATTCAAATAGCTCCTTTTAAACTCCATTTTTGGTCTCCACCAGCTCCTGAGAACAATATCTGGTTCTTTAGCTTCTACTTTGTTCACCAGCCGTTCACCATTGTTACTGAGAACATTTTAAATTTTCCCTTCTGAGTTAACAAAGAAATGGATCAGTGGCTTTAACTTTCTCCCTGCTTCTCCTCCTTCATAGACTCTACTTCATAAAATGAGCCATTTTCCCAAACATTTGTATACAGTTCACATCCAGCCATCACCAGAGACCAAAGCCCGCAGCTCGACTCACAACAACAACCTGCCTCGTTGTATTAGGAGGATTCGGAAAGAAGGCTTTGACGGAAAGGTCAGGGCACCTTTTCCTATTGAAAATCATTGGCTGCTAAAGATCATGACATTAAAGGTATGAGCAGAGAGGCCATAAGAGAGCAGCAGTGAGGAAGAACAGACGGATGTAGGGATGGCAATAAAAAGATTAAAAAAAGGAGAGGAAGACACTGAGAATACTACAATCAGAGATAAAGGAGTGTAAAAATACTTTATTACAAGTTCTGAATTCAAAATTCTCAGTACAAGTACTGAGATATTAAAGACAAAAGACCCTTTCCAGTTACAAATTCCCCGAACACTACTCTTTAAGCCTGGTAGCACTATCACTACCACTACTACATTTTTAAACAGCAGTTGCAAAATACAACATTTCTCCCTTAAATGTAACAAAGCTTTAAATCGTAGTCAGTTTGCTTCTGTTAGAGGTTGTTTTGTGTCTTTGTGTGTCTGTATGTTTCCGTAAATTTTTATATTGTGTGTCTCTGTAGACATTATTCATCTTTTTGTGGTTATTTTGTATCTTTACTGGTTCCTTTTTGTCTTCATTCTACTCTTTTGTCTTTCTAGTTTTATAGTGTTTGCTTCTTTGAACATCTGTCTCTCTTTGTGGTGTCCATTTCCCTTAGTGGGCATTTTGTATCTCTATCTATTTTGCATCTTTTTGTAGTTGCTTTGTAATGATTTTGTTATTTTTATTGGTCATCTTTTTCTTTTTATAGTCACTTTCCCTCTTTTGTGTATTTAATCTTTTTTTTTGAGTCATTTTGTTTCTTTTAGCAATTGCCACTTTTCCTTAATGTGTGTAAATAGTCATTTTGTATTTTCAATGCACATTTTTCTTTTAGCAGTCACTTGTAATAGACATTTTGTTTGTCTTTGTAGTTTTCGTTTTTTTTTTTTTAACTGTCTTTTAACATTTATCAGTCTCACTTTGTGATTATTTCATGTCTGGTTTCATTTTGGTGCATTCTGTAGTCATTTTGTGTCTTTCAGTTGCTCTTCGTTTCCCTTAATGGTCAGTTTATATGTCTCTGTAGTCATTTTTCATCTTTTTATAATAGTTTTGTAGTGATTTTGTATTTTTTAATGGCTGTCAGTTTTATTTTGTAGTCTTTTTGTATCTTTTTGTGTCTTTTGTGATTGTGTTGTGCCATTTTGTATCTTAGTAGATATCTGTTTCCTTTCTGTAGTTGTTTTTTTTCCATCTTTTTGTGGTCTTCTTGAAATTTTTGTATCTTTTGTGGTTATCTTTTTGTAGTCATTTTTTTCTTTTATTGGTCACCTGTCTCTCTTCATGGTCATTTTGCATGTCTTTGTTTTCATTTTTTTTATATCTTTTGGTAGCTGACAGTTTCCCTTTTGTGTGTCTTTGTAGTCATTTAGCATCTGTTTGTGGTCATGTTGCATGTTTTTATGATTGTTTTTCTGTCTTTTGCAGGTCTTCTACTTCTCTTTGTAGTCGTTTTTCATCTTTTTGTAGCTGTTTTGTGCCTTTTTGAAGTCAATATGCATCCTGCATATTGATCCAAATCTCTACAATGGTGGTTGAAACTACAAAGTTAGCTTGACTCCTGTTAATGTCATGATTTTATTCAACATAAGTCTGAAGAAGTATAACTTGGCTCAAAGAATACATCTACTACAAAAGTTAAAAAAAAGAAAAAAGTCTCCAAAACCTAAAAAGCCAGACACTTTTTTCCTGAGGAGTGGGTGGAGACCAAAAATGGAACCAAAGGAGAGTGAATTTTGGAGGATGGTGATCAGGTTTTAAATAAATGCTACTGTTGCTTATAAATGTGGAAAAATAAGGCAAATGTTTTTATTTAGGGCAGTTTTCCTTCCAACTCTTGATCAGGACTACTTGGGTGCACACTGCACCCCTGTGGCATCATTTTTTTTTTAACATGCAGGACAGTCAAAGAGACTTTGATAAAAGACCCAGAACAAAGACACCACGAGGGGCAGCCAGATGTTGTCTGCAGGTGTTATAACTCTTGTGAGAAGTTTTTTTCACCGTAATCATGTAAGAAAGACAGTACGAATGGAGCCACCTACAACAAAGAGTCAACTACAACACGTGTGCTGTATATGTGTTTACCGGAGCAGCCAGCACTGTTTGCTGTCCTACTTTATGTTTGAAAGCACAAACTGTTTAGCAACGTTTTGCCATAAAATCAATTTTCATCCCACAGTGAAACAAGGCCAACATGCTCAAGGCTGAAGAATTAGACATACTGTATGTAGGCTAATATCGCGCTAGCAGAGAGTCGGTGGAACCAAATGATTAAAACAGCAGATGAACCCTGCAGAGCAAAAAGCGGGAAATATCTGCTCTACTGTGTGTGTGTGTGTGTGAGTGTGTGTGTGTTAAAGTGGGTTGCTTTCAGACCTGATAGAAGCACTTTGGCGTGGTTTCATTTTGTGTATATTACCGTCTTACAGCTGTGTCTCCATGTATATTTAATACACCTGAGTACAGCTTATTTTTCCACAGAAAAGGGAAAGTGTGTCTCTGAGCAGCACATAGGAGCTTATTTTGGTTTTAAAAAAAATCTCGGTTTTACAGAGCATGAATCTGTCTCTCTTTGTTGTCACTTGCATTAATTTTGTTCCTTTTTGTGGCTGTCAGTTTTTTCCTTAATTTTCATTTTGTGTGGATCTGAAGTCATTTTGCATCTTTTTGCACTCATTTTGTTTCTTCTAGAATTACCCATGTCTCATCTTGGCCATTTTGTGTCTGTAATAGTACTTAAAATATATGATTCTACAGTTTACCCTAGAATATTTACTTTGACATGTTTTGAGAGGGAGAGGTTTTGCAGTGAGAGAATTTTGCAGTTGAAATTCCCACATCTGAGGGAATCACAAAGTACAGAACAGCTGCTGTTCAATGGCTGAGCTGCACTTTGGGTGAAACGCCTTCATGATGGTGGTATTTGGCCTACTATGCAACTAAGAGCTGTTTAATTCACAAATGGGTGAGTCCTTCACAGACACACCTGCTGGCCGATGGTGCTGACAAGCTACAGATAATGTTTCCCAGCATGCACTGCTGTGTTTGGATATTAAAAGTTAACCTGAAAAAGGAAAAAAAAAAAAAAAAGGATCATACATTTCATCTATTCAGCTTCTTAAAAAGAACTAAAAGCTCAACAGAAAGTTCAGCTCAAGCAAAAATAAATGAATGAATAAATACATAAATAAACAATTAATGTTCAGCGTAAAGAATAAAAACAAACAAAATCACTGGTGTTGCATGTTTTCCTGCCATCACTATCTTGGTTTCAAGAAAGTGGATGTGATGAGGAAGGGCCAATGAGTGAGTGGAAAATACTATGGCTAATCCTCCTTTTTGAAACACGGTATGCCCAAGATTTACAAAATAGATTTAAGTTTTTATTCAGTATGACCCAAAATGAGTGACTAAGACCATCAACTCAGCAGCAAAGTGTTTACAGAGATCAAGCAAAAAAACGGTTTTCCCATAAACTTCTATAGGACCAGAAGTCTTTTTGCAGCCACAGCTATCACCATCTGGTGGCCTTCGGATAGAATGTTTTTTAGACACTTCCCCATTGGCTTAATTCTTCCGACCAGGAAGCTACGTCCATGTTTTATACTGTCTATGTTTCACTCTCACAGTAGAGCTACTTCTGGTTCCTTTGTGTCCTGCTGTTGCCACCTGCTGCTCTGGAGTATAAACAACTAACAGGATATGAGGGTACAAGCATGTGGCTGAGGGCTGCACAGGAAAAATGTACACATTAAACACTTTTATTAGGGCCCTTTTATTTTTAGTACTTGGATAGTTATTAAAGGAACTTAGTTTAAAAAAAGTTTATTTCCTATTTAACTACTAAATACTACAACAGTTAGATCAGGAAAAAAAAAACAACCCTTGAATTTAAATGCAAATAAATTTTAATTTAGTTTATTGTGTGAGACATGAACCACACACCACAGCTTTTATAGCCTGAGGTAATTTGCAATGCCTGTCCCTATACAGGCTTTTAAAACAAAAATTAGTGGACAGACCTGCTTTATCTCCTGAGACACAGCCGCCCATTCTTTTGTGTCCTTTCATAGTCAGTTTAAGTGTTTTAGTGGGGATATTCTCTCTCTTTGAGGTCGATATGCACTTTTTGTTACTGTCTTGTCTCTCTTTGCACCTCCAGTTGGTAGAGACCAAGGGTATACCCAGAACATGGAGAGTTCATACATCTTACCTGGCCTGGGATCCCCTGAGGAGCTGATGTACACAGACAGAGATGTGTAGATTCCATATTTCACGTGTTATTATTGTTTGTGCTTGTTTGCTGTTGGAGGGCCACAAAGCAAATCAACCATTTTTGTCCTTTTTAACCTCAGCCAGTATAGTAAAGAGTTATCTTAATCCTCAAGCAAAGCCAGTCAATTAAGAGTTTTGCCAACTGCAGCACAAAACGATGCATTTCACTTCCCTTACAGACATTAACCTCTGACCTTGCAGCTCTCCATTTTTGAGCCCTATGGCAGCACACACGTGCTTCCACAGGCAGTTTGAGCCATGTAACATGGATGTATAACATATTAAACAAATAACATATTAAACTCGAAAGTTTCCAATTTTCAACTATCAGCTGGAGTGAGATCATGATGGGGGGCTTTGCCACGTTTTTGAGGTTGTAGCTCTTGAACTTTAGAACAGCCTTCCTCCTCCCATCAGGTTGGCTGAATCAAAGCTTTGCTTTAAACAACTGCTGAGAACTCACTTTTATAGTTTAGCTTTTTCTTAATCATTTGTCCTTTACTTTTGTCGAGCTATTTACAAAATGTTGAAATTACCTGCCACATAGTCACTCCTATTCAGCAGAGCTAACTAGATACTGAAGAGCTGCAAATGCGGCTTTATTGACATGTGCACCATGAACGCATGGCAGGCATGAGAAGGAAAAAAGGATGTGTTAAGGATGTGGGACTGAAGGGTGGCATTACTTCCTGATATGTATGATGTGATATGTATGATAAGTATCTCAGTTTCATCAGCTGGAAGCAATGTCAGGCTACAGCACACAATACTGTACTAAACTGAAATCAGATTTATACTGGTCATCAATTGAAGGTGCAGGAAAACCATCTGAGATCATCTGAGCCCACTTTAACTTTATGACGGACTTTATGCAAATGAGGAGTGGGCGTCTCTGCTCCATCTCTTGAAATGCAACGCCATATATCCTGAATGCATTGCACAGCTCGTAGACAATGAACAGGAAGTGTGAAAATAACAGTACCTGTGTACGCCATGAAGATGAAGGTAAAAGACAGATTTGGTTGCCTTATTAAACCAAAGTGCCAGTGTGAAGCATCTGAGTCCGTTTGCATAGGTATTTGACTACAGAGTGAAGGATTTTGGGTATGCAACCTAAACAGGCGTGTTGCATGCAGTCCTCCAAAAAACCAGTAGCATATAGCCCGATGGCGATGATGCTATGTGTCCGTAGAAAGCTAATTGGTTGAAAAGTGGAACAAGCACAGGAAGGGGAACAAAAGTGGAGTTTACCATGAAGAGAAAAAATAATCAAGATCAAAAAAAGCAGGATGAGAAGCACAGACAGTGTCTGCAGTGGACATTTTTCCTTGTTTTTGACACTCAGTTTTACTTAACTACAAAGTAGATCTTTGCCACTGTGACATCATCTCTCCACATTAGGCTTTAGTCATTTTGGCTGCCGCCATCTTGGATTTTTGGAGCCAGAAGTTATCAGTTAATGCTAGCAAGCTTAGTTACCCAACTGCATCCATAAACCGTACGGTAGGGGTGGGCGATATAGCCTCAAAATTGTATCACAATATTTCAAAGAAATTTGCGATAATGATATTTATGACGATATAGAAAAAAATACTGCAGGTGATTGCAGTTTGCAGGCAGCAGCATTTATTAATGCAAACAAAATGAAAAGCATTTTCCACCCTTTTCAAATGAGCTCCTGTTATTGATGACTGCCTTTCTATCTGGGATGTTGTAACTTGGGTCGACCTTTTTAACCAGCTGCTTAAAGCCCTGTTTTACCACCGTGTAACCGCGTCAGTAATTTCCATTTGCTCTTCCTGTCATATGGAGTTAAACTAGTGAGAGCTCCAATGAGTCATTTGTTTATGCTTGGGCTGCACCTCACCACCTGCTAGTATCTCCTCCTCACATGCCTTCATAGCCTTGTTGTACTTGACAGTGTGTTTTTGCCTCAAGTGGTGAAACAAGTTTGTTGTTTCCACCTTTAGCAGGAATAGTTTTCTTGCATATTTTGCAAGGTATTGTGCTTCGTTGGAGGTTGTTAAAGTAGCTCCCTTTTTACTAAATCATCTTTGGAGGCTGACACACTGCTCTCACTCTCATGTTTACGCTTGTCTCGTGCATGCTAGGGAACATACAGTAATCGCGAAATGACACTTCTCCATCGTAAAAATTTATACCAAATTTTTTATCTCAGACGATATGATATGGCACAGCCCTGCTGTACGAGTACAATGCAAAGACACAGATGTACCTGCTAATTAGTGCTAAGTCACAGACTAATAAAATACTAGAATTACACTCACAAAAACTGGAGCACAAACCTTTTGGGTGGTCTGTACTGCACAGTGAGCCATGTGATTTACCAGATAACTGCAATAAAAATGCTCCAAAAGGCACCAACAGCACAAACAGGGTCCAGAGGTCCAGTTCTGTGACTAGGCAACTGGCAGAGGTGAAGCCTAGCAGACACCAATTGGCTACACACCTGTCAATGTGCCCCCTTATTTTACACCTTAGCAGTATCTAAATGGACGAGTTATGTAAAAAAAAGTTGTTATGATGGGGGAAACTATCCACAGAGACACAAACTGTTTTTTATAGCAGGCTGTAAATATGTTTATTTCTGCTGTAAAGTTGGACATTTTAACAGGGGAGTCTATGGGGATGGACTCACTTTTGGAGCCAGCCTCAAGTGGCCATTAGAGGAACTGCAGTTTTTGGCACTGTGGCACAGGTTCGAACAAAAGTAGCCCACAAAAGCAGTTGTTCTGCATATTTGTGACACTGTGTGCCCTGGTGACAGCACACAGCTACAACATGTAGACAGCAGTTTGCAAAGCTCTATGTGAGGCCAGCACACAACCATGCTGGCTCCTTGACTTGGATCTGCAGTGATACAACAGACAAACTTTCAGACTTTTTTGAAGGTAACAAACTTATTAACAGCGGTACAACCAGCCAAACAGATAAATCTACCCAACATTATGCAGCTGTGAATATTAAGTCCTTTCCATTGAATTCAGTCCTGGTTAACTGCATTTAAATAGACACATCACGACACGTGTCTTCATTAGAAACCTGCTTTGAAGACTTTAAATTCTCCTGTACAAAGGCGCTGTGCAGGGAGCATTTTGATGACTGAATACAGGATCAAGGTGGTGTCTAATTGCTGCAAACATCCCTGAGCCTAATTGCAGGAACATCCATCGCTATACGTCACTGCTTGTTAGGGGACAGTTTTTCAGACACAGATATATTTTCTCTTGATCAGTTGGTGTCTCTGTATAAGATTTTCAAAGCAAAACAAAGCAAAAATTAGGCCTTTAAAAGCAAGTACATTAATAAGGTTCCCCATTAGAAGTTCATATAACTGCGGTGACTTTGCAGACAAAAATGCAAAAGCACCATTTAACCCCTTACTCATCATCCTTTGTAAACTTTTCATGGGTAAATGCAGCCGATGTCCCCCTCCAGCTGCTGTTCTGTCACCAATTTATCCGGCTTTCTGACTTCTGCAGAGAATAAAGAATGTTGCAGAAAAACACCCGAGCGTGCAGCCTGGAGCAGGTGGAAATAACTGGCAGCACACCGTCAGCAGTTGGTGAAAATGCTGACCAACACAAAGCACTCCATCAACTAAACATTAAAGGATCAATATTGTGGAAAACAAAACTCGGCTGTATGAAGGGTTTGAAGACGGAGAGAGAGAGAGAGAGAGAGAGAGAGAGCGAGGGAGAATAAAAACACCTTCCCTCACTCTGCTGTTGACTGTTTAACAGTTTGACATATAAATAAAAGAAATAAAGCACAAAAACTACTTCTGAATGAACGCTGAACTTGATTAACAGCTTTATATTTTGCATAAAGCAGAGAAAAGACAAAGTGCAGCAGTCTGATCTGATTGGAGCCACAATGAGTTTGAAGGAAATGCTGTAACCACACATTGTATATCAAAGATGGATGCTTCTCTCTTTGCTTTTTCTCCATTAAGAGAAACAACACTATCACTCCTGTTGCCAGAAACATCTATGAAAACCATCATCACATTTCATCCTTCTAGAGGTGGTTAAGCCCGACCAAAGAGGTGGTGATGTCAATTCTCTTGGGAAAAAGGGCTGCATTTTGGATTTTCTTTTTTAAAAGTTGGGGCACGAACAAGGAATTTGAAATAGCGATGCCTAAATTTTTCTAAAAGAAGTTGCAGTTGCCAGGGATAGTGTTTGAGTCTAAAACCACATGATCACAGGCCCAGCCTTTTCTTGTTGGTACATCACTGGTAGAAGTCTATGCGTGTTTTCATTTCTTCTTGTAGCCATCTTGACATCACTCATTGGTTGGTGCAGCCCCTTTTCAAAGCCTCGGTTAAACTTTTGGTTGCTGCCATGATGGAGTTTTCAGCTAAAGCTAGCAAGTTCATTAGCAAGTTGCATCCATAGACAGTCCTTATCCTGGGGTGTCACATAATGCCAGTGATGTCAGTGCATTGACTCATTGACGGTGGAAATATTGGCCAAAAAGAGATAACAGTCCTGTTTTAAAAACCTACAAAGTCTGTATTACAAGGTTGGGAGGGGTGGAAGAAATGGCTGGTTTGTTAGCTAGGACACTGCGATTTGCTTGTCATTCGGATCTTTGTGCTTTGCAGGTTGTTTTCCCCTTTTTTTTTCTCACTTGCTCATTTGTTTCATTTTCACTCAGGTTTTACTGTCGGTGGTTAGGTTTAAGCACTGAAAACTGCTTGGTTGAGTTTAGGAAAAAGTTTGGCTTTGGGTTAAAACTGCAGACAATACAAAACACAGACGTGGCCACGATGACCTCACCCACTGGTTTCTGAAGTCCCGTTTTGAAGCCTTGGGGATGAGCGTTTTTGCTGTTGCCATCTTGGTGTTTTGAAACCGGATGTGACTGTGAAACTGCACGCTCACTGCCTAACAACACTATAAAGGCACAAACATGGAGGAATCAGCACACTAATCCGAGAAATGTGTGCCGTCATGACGGCATCCCTTTTAACCTCCATTTCAACTTCATGAAATTGCACACTTGGTACCCGTCTGTGCACACAGATGACGTCAGTTAAAAGTCTGCAAGGGTGTCATGAACAGACCACAGGGTGGAGGTTGTGATCGATCCTAAAGTCAATCATCATTTCTACCTTCAGTGCGGCGTGTGGTACTTTTGCATCATGGTGGTTGTGTTCAAAAGGTAGACCCAAATGCAGATGTGTATAAAAAACAGAAAGCCACATGAGGAACTAATCTTCAAAATAAAACGGGAAATAAGTGGGAGAGTCCTCACAGACAGAGGAAACAAACGGAAAAGGAACACCAGCACAGAAGGGCAATACCAAAAAACAGGGATGAAAAAAGACCACGACACCTTTCCTGTCTCATTATATAGACTGCATGTTATAAACTGACAGGGAGGAAATTCTTCATCATCTGTCTGCATTTCAGGTGCTAAATTATCATCATCATCATCATCATTTATGCTGTGTTTTTGTGTGTATATGACATTTAGATTAAGAGCTAAACCAGAGCCAGAGATGACTGTGATTCTGTAATATCACCGCCTGCTTTGACTGTGTCCGTCCTCTCTGTCCCTCTCCTCCTCTTGTGATGTTTCCTGTTTCACTCTAACGTGACCCCTGGTGGCCGGAGATTGCCGCTACAGCGTGACATTGCTTCAAGCATGTGAGCAAGTGCTGCGTATTCATGGGCGTGCACTGACAGCTTCAGTACATCCAGTGGCAGGTGGAAACCAAGCTTTGAAAGTTTAAGTAGCTGCACAAACATCTAGGGCTTCATTGACCCAATTAAGTGTTGATTTTACTGTCAACTACAGTGATCTGCATCTTCTCTCAGTCAGAAACAAGTTGTGGAAAACAACAAAGCAAAAATGGGACTATTTAAAAAAAAACAACAAACAAACTGGGTAGGTTTCTGTGAAATCAAACTGAAAGCAATCAACCTTCTCTTTATGTTTTGTGTGCAAAATCATCACGAAGGCTGTCAGTTACTTTAAATAAAATGTGGTAAATCAGTGCAATATTTCTCAAACATAGTGAAGTGGAAGCATAAAGTACAGTACTTGGATGGATGTATTAAAGATGTATTATCAGTGAGGTGGGAGAGTTTCCTCCTGAACAATGTAAAGCACCGCGGCGTGACATTTGCCGCTGATACAGTGGAGTCTGCAGCGAGGAGAGCCTCGGCAATCCAAATAATCTCAGACAAAAGGTCAGGCGCTCACACCAATCCCTTAAAAAATCAGAAGCGTGAGGGGTAAACTGGCCTTCATCAGGCATATGGGAAGAAATGCAATGCAACAGTCAGCCAGAGTGGGCTTTGGTGAAGGACAGACTCTCTTTGCATAAGAAAGTCCTCCTCCCTGCATCTACAGTACTATAATAAATAATATAATGTTTTATTAATATTTAATAATAAAAGAGCTGAAGGCAGCAGTTCACACTTCTAAGTCTCATCAGAAATCAGGACAAGTGAACCTCACACATAATATTTCTGAAAATATTCACAGAATACAACAGACTGTCTCTGCAGTTACAGATTACTACAAGTCCTGTGCAACGGGAGAAACATTTGTTTTGTAGAAGTTAGCATCATCCTGGATCTCTGGATAAAAAGGGGATTCTTCCCACCGGCTTCTGGAAATATTGCATTAAAAAAAGCTGTGCAGGAGACGATACTGGTGCGATTAATAAATCTTTTGTGATTTTAAGAGTAAATGCAAAACCAATGTTAGGCTCTAAACAAACTACACCTTGGCTGCATGGCTTTTTTAACACCACCACCACAAAGCTCCTGTGTTCAGCATGACGATGTAGAAAACTGAAAATAAAACTACTTAATTTAAAGGTAAAAATGATAAATCCACTCACTTTGAAGATGTTAAATCCACATTTTCAATGTTGTTGGCATCACATGGAACACACACTGCAGTCATGTGGATTGAAAGTCACAACTTCAACTTTATGTGAACTGTTCTTCCACTACAGAGCGAGCTGTGTTTTAGACATTTGACTTGTTTGGCTTCCACATACAAAGACTAGTATTACTGTAGCCTTTTTTTTTTAAATATTAACAACAATTTTATGCCATTGTGTTTATGTACATCTAAAATTCTGTCTCATTCTCACGGTGAACTTAAAGGACTGAATGTCAGCAGTATTGATCAGATGAAAGAAGGCAGTCTTAGAGTCTAGTTTAATGAGTGAGTTGTCTCTGGGACACTTAATAGCTTAAAAATTAAAGGTGCAGTCAGTCGTTTTTTGAGGTTATTTAATAGAAAAAAGAATATTGTACTCATAAATATACATTGATTAGTGTGTAATTACATCTTCCAACAAATTGACACATTCTCATGAACTTAGAATTAATCCATTAAAAATATATAGGAGCAGGGGCCGGTTTGTGGAAGCCGCCATGTTGTCCTGTTATCTTGAATACAGTGGCCGAGGTGGACATCGGTGTTCTGCCTAATCGCGTTTTATGTATGTGGGTAAGAGAAAAGACACATAGGTAGTAAAAGGCGGAGGAGAAGAGAACTCGTAGGCCTTCGCATGCTGTGGAGGCAAATCCTAATTCGTGCCTGCACCTTCAGACTCAAGATATGAGGGATCATACCTATGTTTTATCACCTGAGAGGGGGTCCCGAGCGAAAACACGAAGGAAAGACAGCGCACCCGGCATCTGAATAAAACGGTCACCCTCTTCCCCCTCACCTCAAGCCTTATCTCCTGAACTGAAGTCTGGACTCTAACACACAAAAACGTGCATAAACATGCTTATTTATTCCAGATATTGTTGCAGTTACTTACTGTCAGCAGATTAGACATGCGACCCTCCCATCTCGTTAAGTTTATTTGCTAAGTGTCCGAGTCCAACAATGTTAGATCCACTTCAAAGAAAGTTTCACTAACACCGGCTAACAGCAGCTAACAGCGGCAAAAACAGCAGCGCTGTCCTCAACAACTCCCCTCAGTATCGCTGTCATCGGTCAGAAGTGAGCTTCACTGACTCATCGACCCGTATCGAAGTCCTTTCACAAAGTTTTACGACCTCCTCCAGAGTAAATAGACGTGCACGCTTCTCATCCGGCATACTGACAGCTGAGGTAAACAGCTGACTGACAGCCTTAACTCACTACAGATGAAAGTATGTTTGTCCTACAGCGGCCACCGTAGCTAGGATCATGCACTTGAATTGGGAGGGTTAAGAAAACAGAATTCAGTTGACTGCAATCTGCAATTTACTGACATCTAGTGGGGACAATTTACACATTGTGCCTTTAAAGAGTACAGACAAAATATGAAAATGTGTAAAGCTAATTGTATTCATTTATTTCAGACTCGTAACCAAAAACCCACTCAGAAATCAGATTTACTTTGAGGTGAGGGACGAGGAGGTACAAAAATTCTAACTTATTTCTGGGTTTTCTGATTCATTTCTGCAGCTTTCTGTGGGACTAAAGTCATAGTTTCACATCTTGAATCTGCTTCAGGGGCAAAGGGGGTTATTTAGAGAAGTGCATGAGTTACAAATATTCACTCTAAGACCAAAAAACACATTTTTCAGAATTTTATCCTCTCAGTCGAAGCTGGATGTGTACAACCACAGTTAAAGCTGTGTTTTCCAGAAGAGAATGAAAGTGAATGAAGTCATCCGTCACCTCTGCTGAATCCTGACTCAGGAACACTAGTTTCACCAATTCAGCTTTTGTTCGCTCCCAGGGACCTTCAGCCGTATCCCGGTGTGCAAAATGAGCACCTATTCGAATCAGACAGGTCAGCTGAGGCTGAACGCTGCAGGAGAGTAATAGCAGCACTTGACAGTGAGCATTTTCCAAGAAAGAAAGAAAGAGCAATACTCAGTGTATATACACTCAACTAACTGCTGGGCTTTCTCTCTAAAAGCCTGAGATAAGGAGATGATTGACATGTGTTCTGTTCTCCCTGTGAACTGCTTCTCAGAGCACAGTAATGGACAGAAGAGGGGAGAGAGGAGAAGTGATGGAGGGTGACAAAATGACAGAAAATCAAAGTCTTTAAAAGAGGAAACAGACAGAGAGTCAGGTTAAGACTGAAGTTCAGTCTCAATCAAAGCAGGTTGTATGTTTTTAATAAGTAATATCTTATTTCACTGGTCGGTAGTTTCTGAATAATTTCCTGCGACATTTCAGTATGTCACAGGAAATTATTATGTGACTTATGGAAGTCACAGGGAGTCAAATCTGGCGAGTAGGACGGGTGGTGAGTAACAGCTTTCTTGGTGTGTCCAAAAAAACCTGTTTTCATGCACTGTTTTCAGTGCATTATGTGTCGGTGCACAACGGCATGAGCCACATTCAGGCCATATGCTCTCCCTCAGATACCACAGAAAGTCACAGTAGAACTACAGTAGTATAGAGCTTGGCAACTGACGTCACTGTGGAATCCATTGATGGGCAGAGCCGCCATATTGGAAGGCCACAAACCAAAACAAACAAATTCATCCTTTGCTACTTCTTTCAAAGTAAAATGTAGGTAAATCATCAGTTATGCTTAAATTTCTTTTAAACGAAAAAAAATAGTACAGAGATGGACTTCTACCTGATGCTAAGAAATGTTACACTGAAAAAAATCAACTTTATTGAAAGTGTGGATCCTTATGAGGTACTGAAAAACAAATGGGTAATGGACCCTGACGTCTTACCTCCCCTCATATTTTTGCATATGTTGTGTGTGGTGTTGGTGCCTACACGGCAACACAGTTTCATAATTTCAAGTCCCTGGAAGCACACGTTCGGTTTACCAATGGGTGGGTGCATGACCTGGAAATTTTTAAAGTCTTCAAACTGTGAAAACACAGTCATCCAAACAAAGGTGTG
>VUQI01058206.1:0-12139 GCA_015106735.1 Paratilapia polleni
CAGTAGGGATTAATTTTATGTGACAACTACAATGCAAACACAAAACTGAGGAAGTGTATTATGTTTAGGAATTCCCTTTTACAAATCACATTTCCAGGTGCAGCAAAGCAATCAGAAAATGCATTATTTACAGTACATGACCGAGACAAATAGATGCAGGTTGTTATTGATTTAAACTGCAGCAGAGGTATGTCATAGCATTGCATAGATAGGATTACAATGGACAAATAGTTCTGAAGCTTACTTGTCTCTCTCCAGATTGGCAGATACTCATCCTGCTGAATATCCAACATGATCTCCAGCCCATTTCCCATTCCACCCTGCTTGGTTTTCCTGGATGTAGTCTTGTTGCCATTAAAAGTGTAGCATTTCCCATATCTGGTGTACACCTGGGAAAGAACAGATTCATATCATGAACATCACCATAAACATGACAAAGTCCACATCCCGCATGTGACATGCTCATACGAGTGCACTGAAATGAAATCAGAGATACAGAGCAAAAAATAAACAAGCTGAGTCTCTGCCTGGACGAGTTGCTGAATATTACCCACAACCCTCTGGATGCAGTGCTGGCTCAGTCCCTTGTGGACTTTGATAAGCAGTATTTGAATCAATTTCCAACACCCACCACACAAACACTGCACAATGCTGCTCAGTAGTAGCACCATCCCACTGAAATATCAAATGGCATAAGAGATTCTTTAATCTCTCTTCAAAAGAAAACAAAAGACAATAAGAGAGAGGCTGCTTTAAATAAGCTATCACACCACCACCTATCAGGGGAACTGTCTCAGCGGGGAACACATCATCTCTTTGTTTATACTTCTCATCTAAACTGCTGCACTGCAGAAAATATCATTCTTACAAGTCATTTAACTGTTATCTCCACCGAGTTTTAAAGGCACGATCCGTGATCTACATGCAAACAAAATGGTACTGTAGCAGCGCCACCAAAACCCAAAATACAGGATTGGAGGTCTTTCACAGATACTGATTAAGGTTTGATTTTAAAGGCAGTTTATTGCTCAAAAGCTATTCAACCTGAGCTTTTGCTGAGTCCCTCATCTGAACAGTGATGGTACAGTCATGGCTTAGACACTATTACCAGGTATGGCAGGTGTCCAGCTTTGGCCTTCTCCACATGTCAAAGCAGAGTCCATCAAGCTATAGTCAGAGCGAGACTCTGCATTTAAAGAGAGCTGAGAATGGCTAACTTTTGGCCTTTCCAAAGCCAAAAACACAAGCAAAAATATAAGGAAAAAACATAAGCATTGGTGACTCTAAACTGGCCGTGGATGTGAAGTAAACAAAGTGCTTGAAGTGTACAGAATAAAGTGCTGTATGAATGTATGTTTTTTTTTAAGCCAAAAGGAGGTGGAGTCATTGGACTGCATAAAGATTTTTAATCAGAAAGATTAACACTGAAATGATCAAACTGCCAAACTAAAGGGCTCAAAACAGGAGTCCAAAAACCACTGGCCTAAGTCAAAATGGCTACATCCATCTTTGTATGCAGTCTATGGTTGTTAGGATGCTGACATTTTGCCCTGAACCTGTTATCTTTAGCCAGAGCACAATATTACATATGTAGCAAATAATGAGAGAATATTTTAAAGTGGCATTGTTTTTTAAAAAACAAGCCAGCTAGAAATATTAAAAAGCTGAATACAATATTTCCTACCAACTCATGCGGCTGCTCTTAAATTAACTAGCTATCTACAGCTGATGAAAATGTTCACCACAGCTGGCATTTCATCCAGTAAAATTTGCAACCACGAGCTAAAAATGAGAGGGCTGTCTGTGTCTACTTGTGTGAACTCAGTGTATGATGAAGAAATAATGATGGATTCAAACAGCGTTGGTAACATGAGCCTTGGTGCATATGCAGAATCCTAAAAAAATCCTCAGAATACAGCTTTCCCCCTCTGAAAGACACCCATTTCTAATACATTTTTTCCAGAGTACAGAAAAGTAACCTATTGGATTCATTTTGTCCAAACATCAAATAAAAGGAGGACGGTGATGAAAGTATTCAAGCTGAGGAAATCACATGGCAGGAGAGGTCAACAGACAAGGCACTGGAGAAATGACAGTGAAATAACAATTGAGCTGAACAGACAGCAGACATATCATTAAAGAGACACTGGGACTGTCCCCGCATTCACAAAAACACTGATGTCTGTGTTCTGACTTTGATATCAGCTTGATCCACCTAATGAGTGCTGTGATGTCTAAATAAGGGACACTGGCAGAACAACACAAGCTCTCATTTACAGACCACAGGGTGAACCCACATCTGAGATGGTTGAACAACAAATCAAAGCCATGGTTGTGGGGTTCAGTCAAGTAATTCCCTGGAACAGTTGGCAATTTTGCAATGTCCACAACAGTGATTAGAGCAAGATATGAGTACCGTTTAGAAAAGCTGTTTAGAGGTACAGCTGTATTTTATGCAGTAATAGACCTCGGGGCCTTTGATCTGGCTCTTCGTACATGCTAGTTTGCACTGAGTGTGTGTGCGTGTTTTTGAATGAATGTCAAATGGTTACCTTGAATGTGCGTCTTGGTTGAGGAGTCAGGAGACAATTTTTGGACAATTACAGATCTCGGCTCAGGCTCTCTTGTGGTATAAATGTTTTTTCTGTTAGTGCTGACAGCCACTATGCATTTTTGTAAATTGCAGCATCTTTTCAGCTGGTGTGATTAGATAATGGGACATGGCAAAGAGTGGGCGGAGGCCCCGTGGTAGAGAGGGTTCAAGTATTCAAGTGTGACTTTTGACTGACATGTGCTATTAGGCTGAAATGGTTTAATCTCTGTTTGGCTGGTGCGGAGCGGCTGAGGAGGTAAGCTGCACTTATCATTGATTCCCCGCCCCCACCTGGGTTCATTGACACACTTAAGCCTCGACTGGCAGTCTTTATCTGATGGAGCAAGCAACAGAGGCAAAGGAGGATTTCACTTCAGAAATGCTCAAAACACCCCGACCAAGTGCCTGTGTTACGCTCTAAAACTTCAGGCTCTGGAGGACGCCGGTGTGTTCACAAATGATATCCCCAGAGAATATGGGAAAGTTTTCCCATCATCTCACCCAGGAAATGGATCTTGGCAGAGCTTCCACTGGTTTATTTCTCAGTTTCTACCCCCCCCCTCCAACTCCTCTTCCTGCATCCTCAACGTGATTGATGGAGCATTTTTCTCTTGTTAAATCTGCACCAAATTTAGTAAAGGTAACAAGACTGACTTGGGCAAATCCCAAGTGGGGACTTGGCACTGCTGTTGACAAGCTGAAACAGTGTAGCAGGATTGTAGTTACAAACCAGATGAAAAGAAGTATTGTATTCCTCTGAGTAGCTCAAGAGCTAAATTTTGCAGCACTCAATGCAACATTGTTCACCGTGTCTAAAACAATATCATTTTATGTGACAGTGTTTCAGTTGGTAATGGAAAATTGATCAAAACATGTGCTCAGTTTCTGCATTATCCTGCCAGTTAGGTCTGAGCACAAACCTAAACCTGTTTCTCCATATAGTAATTCTACTATTCAAGGATGAATTGCCAACTGGGCAAAGTGAGCCGGATTCTTCCTTGGGGCCCATAAATCTCAGCCTTAGAAAAAGTTAAGTAAACTCAAAGCTTAAAGCTAAGAAAATGAGTAAAATCACCTAAATCAAAACATGCAAAAATCTTTATTCTTACATGTTGCTTATGCCTAAACTTGTGTTTAGTCAAACGACCTAAAACTAACCCAGGCAGCAAACCTGGAGAGATGGACAGCTTTACAAAGCAATAGTTGTGGCTCATTTCTGGGTCTCTGTGCAAAATATAATAAAGCTGCCATGTGTGCAGCCTGCTGTGTGCACTGTACATGATGGGCACTTAAGAGAATACATTCATAGTGCAAAGACAGCGGGAAGAACGAGGGGTCCTATCCCTATATTTACCCTCGGGATTGACTATTTCTGTCTGTATATGTAACATCTATTGTCCACCCACTACAGGAGGGATGCTTCTGTTTCTGTTAAAGGTGTTTTTTGTGTTTTCTTTTCTCTCTAGGATACAGAGTGTCTTATGTTCACACTGTAAAGGCTTTGAAACAAATCTGTTTTTCTTGGCAACATAAATGAAGTTGGCTCAACTTGAATAGACTAGACAGTAAAAGTATAACTGCATTAAGAAGAAGTTGCAGCATAGTTTGGAAAGATGCTCGTCTTCATGTCATTTGCTTATCTCACCAATTACAGTGCATCTGCTTTAAATGTCAATTCATTATGTGTCTTTTGCCAGTGTTTTTCTCCCAGAGTGCCTTGTTTCTTTCTGTGTCTCTCCATGCTAAATGCATTAAGAGACCAACTCCTTACCGTGTAATTCATAAGCCCTGGTGGGCTAAACCCTTAAACACCCTCTTTATGACTCTGATCTGACAGTCCCAACTTTTTCTTTTAAATAACCCACAGGAGTCACTTCAGCGCTTCTCCGGAGGACATCCATTTCCAGGCAGGCTGCGTGTCATCGGGTGGCTCTCTGAGTACGGGGAAGGAGGATTTGAATTCATTTACACAGGGTGGTAGAATATGCCAGAGTGCTGATTGGCAGTTGAAAACCATTAAAGCTGGCTCATGAAGGTTTAAGGTTGAGACAGAGCGATCCTTGATTTAATGGCTTCATTACAACTTCGCAGCAGAAAGACTTGGATCACAGTGTGGCATAAACTGAATATTTACATGATATTTCTAAATGTTTTTTCAGGAACAACGGTATATGCAACGGGGCTGCCAGTCAAAATATACTACAAAAATCTCTCTTCTTTAGTTATATAATATATTAACAAGCTCTTAAGAGTAGACCAGTGTACCAGGTAGAAGTGTTAAATGTTTAACTGTATGTTTAACGTGTTTATTAACTTATAAACAAAAATAATTTCAGTGTAAGCTGACTATGAAATCATATCGTGTTTCAATAATTTACAGTCTAGTTACACAAAACATTGATTTCAACCAACACAAATCACATGTGGGAGCAGCCCAACAACAACAAACGGTTCACATTTTATCACCTTCTCAAAAATGTTCTGATGTTTTCTAATGGTCAAAGGGTAAAGTCACGCAGCTGACTTAAAAAGCCTTCATGGAGACCACTCAGCTCTTTTAAAACAGTTGTTGTAAACAGCCATCAGAAGGCAGACTAAAAAATGTGGCGTCTTATTCTCAAGGAAGGCTCCTTCTGAACACAGAAGAGCAAAGAAGAATGTGAGGAATGAGTCTTCAAAAAAATAAAACACAATTTACAGAGTGAACATAGCCTTTAAGTGCAGGGCACAAAGCCAGCTACCACATTTTTGCTGCATCCCATTTGTTCCTTTTGGACTTCCTACACAAAACTTTTCTCTATGAAGTGACTGTTTTCCTCTCCCACTCTCACTACAGACAGAGCCCTCACCACCAGGCTGCATGGAAAAGAACAGTAAAGGGTAGTGACATAACTTTCAATTGTATGTGATCTACTTTTAAACGACACAGAGGTAGAGAAAAAGAGATTATCTCCACAGCTTTATCACTTGTATAAGCAGTTTTCAGGTGTACTCTTCAGCTGTCGTCTTTCACTGCTGTTAAAAAAAAAAAAAAAAAAAAAAAAAACAAAAAAAAAAAAAAAAATTTTATTTTTTTTTTTTTTTTTTAGCCATATCCTTTTTATAGCCATATAATCTTGCTAAATTAGTTGAGAGATAATAGCCTGCTGTAATACTCGTTTCAGTCTGCATAGCAGGTCAGCACATCATCAAGCAATTACGCTTGCACAGGAAGAACAAGATTGTTTTTCCTTTATTGATGTTAGATATGTTTCAAAGCTCCTTCTTAACAAACTGTGCACAATTTCATGAGTTCAGAAACAGACAGGGACAGAGCACAAAAATAAAACTTCTCAAAGTAGTTAGTGAATAACAATTACTAAGTTGAACATGCTCCTCTTCTCCAAAACAAGACGAAAGCCTGAATAAACAATTGAATAGATGACTGGATGTATTTTTCCTAATTTGTGAAAGATTTTTTTGCAAGCTAGCACTTTATGCAGTAGGTAAAGGGTCAGCCTGGCAGAGGTCACGAAAAAGGAAAAGCCAGAGCCAATCTAGGGGAGCCATTCCAATTCCTGTTAATTCCGTTGTACAGAAATTGGCTGCAGATCAGCTGGGGGCTCAGCAGAGGGCGCTCGTGAGATAGTCCTCTGTGAGTAGTAGTGAATGCAGCTAAATGGCTAAAATAATCTAAACTTTTCACAAATGTTTACCATAGTTATTGTAGTTGATAATATGTCCAAAGTTGAATTAAAACAACAATTAATGCACACTGGCCACTTTGGACATTAGACCCCTGGCTTCAGAACTGCCTTAATTCTTTGTAGCAGAGATTCAACAAGGTGCTGGAAACATTCCTCAGAGATTTTCGTCCATATTGACATGATAGCATCACACAGTTGCTGCAGATTTGTCGGCTGCACATCCATGATGAGAATTTTCCATTCCATCACATCCCCAAAGGTGCTCTATTGGAATGAGTTCTGGTGACTGTGGAGGCCATTTGAGTAAACTCATCTTATTGTTCAAGAAACCCGTTTGAGATGATCTGAGCTTTGTGACATGGTGTGTTATCCTGCTGGAAGCAGCCTTCAGAAGATGGATACATTGTGGTCATAAAGGGATGGACATGGTCAGCAACAGTACTCACAGTAGGCTGTGGCATTTAAACAATGCTCAATTGATACTACGAGGCCCAAAAAGTGCCAAGAAAATATCCCCCACACCATTACACCACCACTACCAGCCTGAGCCGTTGATCCAAGCCAGGATGGATCCATGCTTTCATGTTGTTTTACATCAAATTCTGACCCTACCATCTGATTGCTGCAGCAGAAATCAAGACTCATCAAACCAGGCAACATTTTCCCAATCTTCTGTTGTCCAAATTTTATGAGCCTGTGTGAACTGTAGCCTCTGTTTCCTGTTCTTAGCTGACAGTGACACCCAGTATGGTCTACTGCTGCTGAAGCCCATCTGCTTCAAGGTTTGACATGTTGTGCATTCAGAGATGCTCTTCTGCATACCTTGGTTGTAACGAGTGGTTATTTGAGTTACTGTTGCCTTCCTATCAGCTCGAAGCAGTCTGGCCATTCTCCTCTGACCTCTGACATCAACAAGGTATTTCTGCCCAGAGACCTGCTGCTCACTGGATATTTTCTCTTTTTCAGACCATTCTCTGTAAACCCTAGAGATGGTTGTGCGGGAAAATCCCAGCAGATCAGCAGTTCGTGAAATACTCAGAGCAGCCAGTCTGCCACCAACAACCATCCCACATTCAAAATCACTTAAATCACCTTTCTTCCCCATTCTGATGCTCAGTTTAAACTTCAGCAGGCTGTCTTGACCATGTCTACATGCCTAAATGCACTGAGTTCCTGCCATGTGATTGGCTGATGAGATATTTGTTTTAACGAGCAGTTGAACAGGCATACCTAATAAAGTGCCAGGTGGGTGTAAGTGCTGTAGGTTTTCTTATAAGAAAGCCGATGCTGTCCACAGAGTGCTAGCATTCAGCTAAAACATGCTGATTGGTTGGTTAAGGATTTACTACATTACACTTTCATGATGGCACATTTCCAAACCGTAACTAAAACAAACATTAGTTTTTGTGACTGCTACTGTCCCTAACACTCACAGCAAGGTATTTTACTACAACAGAAACCTGTGAAAAAAATGTAAAAGCGGCACTATATCTATTGTCCTGACCCCTTCCATTGGAAACATAAAATTTCCACAAGAAAAAAGTTTACCCCACAAAATGCACATTTTTGGGCTACAACTCTACAGGGCCACATACATTCTGGACTATTTCACACAAGGCCCCTATAAATCACCACATCTCTGCAATGTGATTGTGCAGTAACAGCAGAAACACATTCTGTGTGTATGTGTGGCACAACTCTAAATACAACCTCACCTTGAGAGTTGCTACCTGTGTATCCATAGTAACAGAGTCACAGCACATTCACCTGGCTGCTCCTGCTCTGTTTCATACACTTATAGTTCACGGGCAGAAACAGATAACAGAATTGAAGAAGGTAAGCGGGGAGGCGAGGAAGAGTAAGATCAAAGAAGAGGAAGATGAAGAAATAGCTCAGTCATTCTGACAGCTGTACTCTGCCTATTTCTGCCAGTGTGGATGTGCTCTTGCTTACTAATAAGCCTTCTTTGAAAGACATGAAAAAATGTCTTGCTGTTTAAAGGTGTTGGTTTATAGGAAGGAAAAGCAACCAAAGGAAGACAAAATAGAACCACTTCAGGATAATGAAGAATTTACGGGGGAGTGTGCTGAAGAAACATGACCACAATGAGCGCTTTGGGAATTTATCCATTGGCCTGATTTGTTATCATTCGGCATTTCTGCCTGCTTACCTGTCAACACTAAACACACATCTTATGCAGCCTTTGAATTACCTTACAGGTCTGTCTACCTCCACAACAGACCGCGTGGGTAAGACAATAAGAAGAAGAAAGGAAATGAAGATGAAAGAACCGACTGGCAGGTAAATGGATAGCTAAGGCTGAAAGATTCTTAGAAATAGTAAAACATACTCCTTTAGTCTCAATGCACTGAATACCTTACAAAAGTTATGGTATCATTGGGATTTTTTTCCTCTATTGGTGTCACTTGCAGTGTTGCTTACTCATTCTTTAGTGTACGGAAGAGAAAATTGAATAGTTTTTTCTCTCGGTGGACATAATAAATCCCTTGTTTTACTACAATTACAGTGTTAAAGTGATACATAGACATTGTGTACACCTATATGTATTCATGTTCTTGTATTACTCATGTTGTGGGGACAGTCATTTTAGGCTGAAGACTTGGATGAAGTTAGGGTAAGTGTTGGGCTTAGGCAAGTCTGGGTAAAGTTAACAGAAAACACAGCATGTGTGATCTAGAGCTATGACAAATGTGTGATATTTTAAAATCTTTCAATTGCCGTTTTATTTCAAAGTGGCTCTTTGTACAAGATAAAGCACATAGGTTAACTGTACACAGCAGAGTATTACCTTCACTTGACGTCAACTTACCATAGTATTCTGGAAAGCAGGAGTAGCCCACAGACCAGCTGTACCACATATTTTGCACACTGCCCCCCCTCCACAACAGAGCTCTCTGCAGGTAGACAGGCCGTCCCCGGACTGCCAGCGGACTGCGAACACTCGAACAAAAATTCTGCTCTATACAAAACATGAGTACTTGACACTCTGAGGACAAGAATGGGCTGGGTGGTGATATTAAGTCTGTCAGTCTACCAGCTGGTCAAGACTGAAATGTAATAATAAAATTACCTAAACTCTTACTTCGTCACTGACATTTTGCTTACAAGACAATGATGAGCTCCAGAATTTTCCTTTAGCATTAAACTTGACATAAATTTTTGCACACACTCATATTGTTCTTTGAAGATGTATCCAGGTTGGGAAATTAGCCACCAGCCAAATTCTTGTGATAAGTGGCTGGTAGATTTCAGACACAAAATAATGATTTACTACTGAGTGGCTGGTGAATGTGAACATTTATGTCACTGTCTGGTAGATGATCACATTTTAAAAAGTTAATTTCCCACCCTGAACGTAAACTGGTAATTTTGGTGATCCCGTGACAGTACCTATTTTTTCCACCATAGCGTATTTGATGTTTTGAAATGAAATCTTGTGAACTGTTGGATTCATTACCATGAAATTTGGCTCAGGCACAGTCACTTTTTCAGAATTTCAATTTCTTCAATACTTACTAAAACACAGCCATACAGAGCAGCTAGCATGTTGAATTTACTATGCCTTTCTATTTTTTTTTTTTTTTTTACCAAAAAAAAATTTGAAAAAACAAAAACAAAAACAAAAAACAAACAAACAAAAACAAAACAAAAAAAAAACTAAAAAAAGAAAAAATGTGGGATGTGTATTTATTTTTTTATTTTTTTTGCAGAGGAAACAAGAAAATATATTTTTTAAAAAAGGGCTTTGGGAGGTTAGTGACAGACTGGCTCTCAATTGGAGGTGCTTTACTGGCTCTCCTTCCACCTCTCAAACAGAGTTCAGATGCTCACCCTTGGATGCAGTGGTTTTACCCAGAATTCTTTGTTCTTTGTTTGATGTGTCTGGCAGCATTTCAGGCAGAGGTTGATGATGTCACAAGAAAGATTGCTGTAAGTACTGTATGTTTTCTCTCTCCCTCTCTCTTTCTTGGTCTCTCTCTCCACTTTGTCTGTAATTTTCCATGTATCAGACATTTTTACTTTCTCCCACACACACCCTCACTGTGTCATCCCTGACAGTCTTGACTTGACTTTCATGCTCTGTAGTCCTCAGAAGGAGGATCATTTCTTTGGTGCGGCTCTGTAAATCAGATTATACACGATATATAGCCAAAAGTGTGTGAACACCTGGACATTATACCCATATATCGTTGCTGAACATCATTCCATGCACATAAACATGCTGCTACAAAGCCTCCACTCTTCTGTGAAGACTTTGTATCAGATTTTGGAACTTGGCTGCAGTGATTTGCTCCCATTCGCATTAACAAGGTCCAACACCAGTGTTCGAGGATAAGGCCAGGCTCATTTTAATTCATCCCAAAGCTGCTGGATGGGGTTGAGATCAGGTGTCAGGGCAGTCGCTAGCCAAGCTAGTTAAGAATCATTCTTTACAGACTGTGCTTTGTGCATAGGGGACAGTGAGTCATATAGTTCAGGTACCCCACCTTGAATTAAGTAAAATAGCATCAGAGGAAATTAGTGTCAGTATCAAATAAATCTTAAGACCTGTTATGCTTTGGGGAAAATGGTGATGCATCTCACATTAATCACAGCAGTTGTGATATCACAGAAACAAAGAAGATGACTATGTGTATAGACTGATAATCATATTCATCAACATGAATATTAGCAGCTAATGCTAATGCTTGCTGCTCCCAAATGTGTTGTTTTATTTAAAAGGTGCTATATGTATTTTATATTGAAAGTTCCATCACTCCTAACCAGCCAGCCACCCTTTCCTTTCTCAAGTCCCCCTAACTGCAGGCTGGCCTATTGTGGTCATCCTCAGTGTCATTCAGCTGCCTCAAACTCCACTGTTGGCCTCAAATTCCACTTTCTGCCTCAAACTCCACTGTCTGTCTGAAACTGCAGCTGGGGATGGTTGTCTTTATTCTGCTAGGTTCAGTCTTCCATCGAACATTCCCTTGTCTGCTGCTGCAAAAAAAAAGAAAAAAGAAAAAAAAAGGAAGGAATAAAAGAAGGTGGAATCACTTGTACGAGAGACTTTCTGGAGATGCAGTATAGCATGGAGGACTGTTAAGGGGTGTCCACCCTGGAAGCGACTAGCAGTAACATGGCGACCGGAGACCTTAAAAAGTAAATGACATTCGGAAACAATGAGCAAAATACCTGCTGTATTACATTATCTACTATCTGAGCATGATCAAAAAATAAATTACCTGAATTACCCTGGAATGTCCGCTAGCAACAGACTGCCAGCTCTAAAACTATGCACAACAAGCGAATCGCTTCCTCCCTGAAAAACCTTTAATTAATCCAGAATGCTGCAGCGAGAGTACTGACAGGGACTAGAAAGAGAGACCATATTTCTCCCATATTAGCTTCTCTTCATTGGCTACCAGTTAAATCCAGAATTGAATTTAAAATCCTTCTCCTCACATACAAAGTCTTAAAAAATCAGGCCCCATCATATCTTAAAGACCTCATAGTACCATATTATCCCAATAGAGCACTTCGCTCTCAGACTGCAGGCTTACTTGTGGTTCCTAGGGTGTTTAAAAGTAGAATGGGAGGCAGAGCCTTCAGCTTTCAGGCCCTTCTCCTGTGGAACCAGCTCCCAGTTTGGATTCGGGAGACAGACACCCTCTCTCTCTCTTAGGCTTAAAACGTTCCTTTTTGATAGATCTAGTTAGGGCTGGATCAGGTGACCCTGAACCATTAGTTAAGCTGCAATAGGCCTAGGCTGCTGGGGACTTCCCATGATGCACTGAGCACTTCCTCTTCCTCACTTCCTTTCACTCTCCATGTGTTTATACACCATTTGCATTTAATCATT
>VUQI01058207.1:0-10160 GCA_015106735.1 Paratilapia polleni
AAAAAATCTTTTAATTTTACATAATTTGACATGAATGAGAAGCATAATAACAACATATAAAAATCATGTTCATTTAACAAAAAAAACAAGTGCAGTTATAACATAGGAAACTAAAGCTGACAAAACATATCTTCATTGCGTGCAACTGATATACATATAATTTTTTTTTTTTTATGTTAATCCAACAGATTTTTTTTTCAGTGTAGTCTGAGTGTGAGTCTATCAGCATGGCACATCTTGACTTGGCAATATTTACCCACTCTTTCTTGCAAAAGCGCTCCAAATCTATCAGATTGCAAGGGCATCTCTTGTGCACAGCCCTCTTCAGGTCACCCCACAGATTTTCTTTGGGTTTTAGGTCTGGGTTCTAGCTGTGAACAGTGAACTTCCTCTTCATCTTTAACTTTCTAGCAGCATCATACCCAGCAGACAAGCTACTGTAGCTCAAATTGCCAAAGAAGTTAATGCTGGTTCTGATAGGAAGGTGTCAGAATACACAGTGCATCGCAGTTTGTTGCGTATGGTCAGCAAAAGGGGGACCAACACAATATTAGGCAGGTGGTCAGGTGCCTGATCGGTGTAAATAATAATAATACTATTCTGTAGAGTAACAGTCTAAAATGTCATGGGGAACCCCAGCCTTTAGAATAGTGAGACATTTCCGTGAGCGATGGCCTTGCTACATACTTATACCTTATTCTGCTTGTTGGGAGTTGGCAGGATCTGTACATTCAGATATCAAGTCATTCTTTTCTAAAACAAGCACTTAAAAGTTGGTGCTTTTGAAAAAAAACATGAGAAAAGTGCATTTCTGTCAGAGAACGAGACCAGACTCTTGGATCTCTTAACTTACTCCACTGTATCTGAAACTTCACTGTCTGAAATTGAACTGTTGCTATCCACTTGTTGCTGACTGGGTGTCCTGCCTCTCTGCACATGTCTTCTTTGCCCCACTCTCTTTTTAACTCTGGGACGTCCGTGATTTGGATGATAGTTGTTTTACAACTTAGAAGTGTTGTACTATGTCACCAGATACGTAACAGTGCCCCCTATCTTATAATGGTGAAAACACAGATTGCCAGAATATCTCGTCATTGGCAGGGAAAAGGTTAACTCGCCTGTTGTCTTCGGGTCAAAAATGACCCTAAACTGTGTTTAACAGCAGAGAAAACCCCTTAAATGTTGTTTTTTCAACTTGAAATTTTATGACTTTTCCTAAAGTGACCCCAACATTAGAAAAAGGGAAATATTGCCTTTATTCATATTTCTATGGAAGCTGTACACCACTTTGGTACAAAGATCGTCTTTGAGTTATTTTTGACCCGGCAGTTAAAATCACAGTCACAGAGTCAGTTACAGAATACGAAAAAAAACACAGACACATACTGCTGATTGATCTGAGACAGAACTAAAACTTGTGCAGGTGTACCATCACCTTTTCACGACCCCATACACAAATGTGCTGCAGATGACTCAGTTCTCTCTGTGCTGAAGCCATGAGTGCACGTTTCACGGCTGAACAGGCCATAGAGCTGATTTTTAAAGATCTCCAGCAAGTCACATTTGATTTGGGGATGAGGAGGTATCTGAAGAAGAAGATAGGGAGAAATACAACCCAGAGCATTATGCATCATCTTCAGATGAAGAAACCCCTCAAGCTGAACGAGAAACTTTTTTGCCAAAAAATGGCAAGATGACATAGCCCTCATCACCATATGACAACCAGGGCAGGATGGCGGCACAAAATGTCATAAAGATGACTCCATTTCCCACAAGATATGCTGTTTCTCATGTTGAGGACATTGCCTCAATATTTCACCTGTTTATCACACCAGCTATCAAAAAAATCATCCTGGAGATGATTTGGCTTTAAAAAGTATGGAGACAGCTGGAAAAGCATGGATGAGATTGACCTGCATGCCTACATAGGGTTGGTAATCTTAGCAGGACTTTACAGGTCACGAGGTGAGGCCGCATCTAGTCCCTGGGATGCAGAGAGTGGAATGGCAATTTTTCGTGCCACAATGCCACTGAAAGTCTTTCACACTTTCTCAAGAATGATACGGTTTGACAACCGCAAGTTAAGACCTGCAAGACGTGTGACAGAAAAACTAGCTGCCATAAGAGAGGTCTGGGACAAGTGGGTGGAGCGGCTGCCATACCTCTACAACCCTGGGCCTGAAGTATCAGTTGATGAGCAACTGGTTCCATTCAGAGGTAAATTTTCATTTCATGTCTGAAATGTAATTGATATTCATTTTATTACATATTGCTGTAATACTGATTTATATTAATATGGCAGATGGCTGCCCCTCCCTGAGCCTGGTTCTGCCGGAGGTTTCTTCCTGTTAAAAGGGAGTTTTTCCTTCCCACTGTTGCCAAGTGCTTGCTCATAGGGGGTCGTCTGATTGTTGGGGTTTTCTGTCTAATATTGTAGGGTCTTTACCCTAAAATATAAAGCACCTTGAGGCAACTGTTGTTGTGATTTGATGCTATATAAATAAAATTGAATTGAAAAGGTCGTTATCCTTTCTGACAGTATATGCCCAGCAAGCCAACAAAATATGGCATCAAGGTGTGTGTGGCCTGTGATGCACAATCCAGCTATGCTTGGAAAATGCAAGTATACACAGGAAAGCCAACCAGTGGAGGCCCAGAGAAGAGCCAGGGGATGGGGGTTGTGCTTGATGTGACAGAACGACTGAGGGGGCACAATGTCACGTGTGAAGAAGAGGAATATCACCATGGTTGGCACAGTTCGAAAGAACAAGCCTGAGCTCCCACCTGCACTGCTTGCACTAAAGGGGAGAGAGGCCCGCTCACCAAAGTTTGCCTTTACCCCTACCACCACCCTAGTTTCTTACATCCCAAAGAAAAACAAGAATGTGGTCCTGCTGAGCACACTGCACACAGCAGCTGGCATCAGTGATCGTGGGGACAGGAAATCAGCCATCATTCTGGACTACAACCACAACAAAGGAGGCATGAACAACCTGGACAAGGTGATTGGAACATACAGCTGCAGGAGGGTGACTGCCCGCTGGCCCCTGGTCATCCTCCATAACATCATCTATGTGTCCTCATACAATGCCTTTGTGTTATGGAATGAGATCAACCCTACCTGGATGCCTGATAAGCTGAACAAGAGGAGGATGTTCATGGAGCTGCTGGGAAAGGCGCTTGTATCTCCATACATTCAGAGAAGGGAGCATCTCCCCCACACAAGCAGCCTCTGCAGCGGTTGTAAAAGCTGTTCAGGTGGCTGAATCTGCCACTATCCCAGCCGCTGCCCCAGCTGGGGCAAGTAAGAGGAAGAAATGTCAGTTCTGGCCACCAAAGAAGGACTGAGATTGCCTCATGACTCAGATTACCTTGTTGGTTTATGCTGTTCACACTTGACTATTACTGGAAGCGCCTACAGTAAACTGCATTCAAAACTACTTTCTGCGCATTTGTGATACTTTCTTGGGCTATACAAGTACTATCTCTTGATAAAAAAAATATCGTTTACCACCTTTGAAGTACCTTAAGAAATAATAATAATAATAAAAATCTACTTTATTAATGAAAACATATATGACAGCTGTGCTGAAATAAAAATGAGTGGTGTCCGCTGAATGAATGCAGTCTTTCTGAACTGTAAAAAGAGAAAACTCTGATATTCGCACAGTTTCCGATGAATGACAGGTTGTTTCTTCATGCAAGATAGATCTGGCATTTAAAATGTAATGAATTGCTTTATTTTAGATCTTTAGTGGGGATGGGTCATTTTTGACCCTCAGGAGAAGGGGTGCATACAGAATGTGAAGACAGCAAGAGGTTTAATTCCAATTTATTTTAACGCTGAGTGCGCTCTCAGTGCTGCTGTTTGTTTCTAAGGTGATGGCTGCACATTAGAGTCTGAAACTTTAAAATGGATCCATTTAAACATTAAAGGTTACTCAGAGTGTTCAGCTCTGACTCTGTCCCCAGCCTAAAGGAGACATGGAAATTGCTTTAGTTTGTCAGCAGATCAAAGTGAAAATAATTTTATTTATTGAATAGGTATTCTTGGTATGTTTTCTGTGTTCTAGTAGCTGCAAATTCCAGCAGTGTAAAAGAGACTTAGCAGCAGATTAGAACCAAGTACAAAAACATTTATACATTTACTGCATCACTAAGTTAATACATGCACATTCCCGTGACAATGCGATGCACAGTTTACACTTCATTCAGTGGTTTTAGTAAGGTACGGCTTAACAACTTGGATGTATAAAACGTATTCCCCCAACAGAGAATCTATATTGAACTTAAAACATGTTGTAAATAAAAAAATTGTTGAAAATGTGGTGCTTCCAGCAGATTTTAAACCAAAACTCAGAACATAACCTGCTCCTGACCAGGTTATGTGTTCAGCATAAGTTACCACAGTGATTTAGTCAGGCAAAAAGTATGGAATTAGATTTATGTCAGAAGTCACGCGCGAGATAAAACATAGTCACAAGCAAATAATTTAATTTCTCGGACGCAGGTACTCATTTCCACTCGCGCACTTAAATTCCTTGTGCTCAAATTCAACAACACACGCCCGTAGAACTCAGCAGCCACGCACACAAAGAAGCCATCATGCACACGAGAGTGTCTGCTTTACATGCGCTGCAGCAGATTCACGCTCTCGCAGGCAGCTTTGCTCTCAGATCTGAATTCTGCTCGTGCAAATCAGTCTGACTTCTGACAGTTTGGAGGCGGAGCCCAAAGGGGGAAGGGTCCTAATGTGATTGGTCACTTTCAAAGCAGTGATGCCACATCCTCTGTGATAGACAGGTTCAGTTTACTGTATTAAACTGAGTTACATCGTGGCAGTAACATAAGTGCTGTTTTACACCGTATTTGTTTACAATTTGAAAAATGAAGTTTGCCAAATTAGCTATCAACAGTTATTTTTTTGCTGTGTAGCATGTAATACTGACAACTGTCACTGGATTACTTTAATGCTCAAGAAATATCAATATACAATATCATATCCAACACAACATAGCAATGGTAAGTAGCTCATCTGATTTGAACTATTGTCTTTTAAACAGTGAAGGTTGTTGCTATCATTGTGTGTAAATCTAAATGATCTTGTAACTTTATAATAACCTGAGCAACATTTTGTTGGCATGTATATATGTCTGTATTTTGGCCAAAGTTATGATTGCTAGATCCTGATGCACACTTCCTTTAATGATCCTCATTATGAGGTTTTTTCTAATCATCAAAGGTATATGATACTGTACAGCAGACTAATGGGACAGTAGGTCAGAGGCTTCAGAACTTGCCTTAGAATCTGCCGGTTTTTAAGATTTCTTGAGCATTAAAGTAATCCAGTGACAGTTGTCAGTATTTCCACTGCTACACAGCAAAAAATAACTGTTCAAATTGTAAACAAATACGGTGTAAAACAGCACTTATGTTACTGCCACAGTGTAACTCAGTTTAACACAGTAAACTGAACCTGTCTATCACAGAGGCTGTGGCGTCACTGCTTTGAAAGTGACCAATCACATTAGGACCCTTCCCCCTTTGGGCTCCACCTCCAAACTGTCAGAAGTCAGACTGATTCGCACGAGCAGAATTCAGCTCCGAGAGCAAAGCTGCCTGCAAGAGTGTGGATCTGAAGCAGCGCACGCAAAGCAGACACTCTGCTTGATGGCTTCTTTGTGCGCGTGGCTACTGAGTTCTACGTGCGCGGGTTGTTGAATTTACACGCAAGGAATTTAATTGCACGAGTGGCAATGAATATCTACGCCCGTGAAATGAAATTATTTGCTCGTGACTGTGTTTTATCTCCTGGGCGACTTATGACATAAATCTAATTCCAAAAAAAAAGAGAGACACTTTTGTGACACAGAAAACTCTGACTTTAAGCTCAACATAGTCCTAGTCATTAATCTTGCTTCGTAGTACACCCCTCAGGTTTCCCAAAAGCATGTGAGAAAATGTCTTATGGTCTTGAATTTGAATTTATTTATTTAAAAGGGACAGTGGATATTAATGAGCATATCAATGTAAATATGCCAAAATTAGCCAAAAGGCTACTTTTCATCTGTAGTCCCTGGCAGGTCACACAAAAACAAGAGAAATAACACCATCAAACAATGTATAACAAAACATAAAATTCACAACATGAGTGAAAATCCACAGTACAACACAACACAAAACAAAACAAAAAAACAACAACAATACAGGACAACAAATAAACATGAGAACATACAAGATTAAATACACACATATTAGCATAAAATTAATGATCACAAATCTGGTTCCTCATTAGCCATCATTTGAGATGAGTTTTAAATGTGTTGTAGGTAGCACATTCTCTTATTGCAACTGGAATATTATTCCAAATCTCACTACCTTTGATTGATAACACCTGTTCACTAAATATTGTATGTCTAAAAGGTATTGCACACCTCCAGTAGAGGCTCCACTAATAATCGATTTTAACATGATGAATTCACCCAGTGAGGGTGGAGCAAGTCCATGTAAGATCTTATAAATGGAGCAAGCAAACTTGATTTTTTTTTTTTAATTTTAAAAACTTAAGATATTGTATTTCTGAAGTATGAGGCAGTGATAGAAGGAAAGAGGCTTTCTATGTAATATTTTTTTATTTATATTTTTAAATAAAGATTCTATTGGTTTTAACGTAGTAATACTTGCCAGTGACCGGTTAGTGAAACAGTGTTCTACATGAGAAAAGTGGAGAAACCTCCTAGCTGCATTTACTGGCAGTGATGATCTAATTTGCCTAAAATTGTGTAGGTTGAAGTTAACAATTTTAGATATGTTTTTAACATGATTCTTAAATGCTAAGGTGGAGTCTATGGTAATGCCAAGACATTTAAATTCATGTACAATCTGAAGTTCTGACTGAAGTTCAAATGTCTTCTCCTTTCAGAAAGACATTTGAACATAATCTTGATGTTGGTCATTTTGAAAAAATCATGCAAACAGTTTTTGTTTTTTTTTAATTAAGTAGTAGACATGACTTAGTAAGCCACTCATGAATACAATTCATGGCTGTTGTCAGTTTTTCTGAGATTTCCATATCAGACTTTGCCTGTGTGAAAATGACAGCATCGTCATCGACAGCATCATTATCAGTCTCATAAAATATACTAAACTATTGATTTGAAACTGATTATTAAATTAATAATTACAATCAACTTTACATCTCAGTAGTCAGTGAGGTTGAAGAATTTGAGAATTCTGCATAGCAGAGGTTGGCAGCATTCACTCCTGTACAACATTAATTACACCAGCATTTGTATTAAAGAGAATTTATTTACAAAAGTAATCAGCAAAACACAAAGATCTAATTAAAGACTAAGAAGAGAAGAATGTATGTGTGTGAGAGAGACAGAGAGAGGGTGTGCCTGTGGTTACAGAGAACAAATAGCATGCATGGCGGGATCTTTGAATTTCCTCACCATCTGCATGGATGTCTAAGCCAAGTAAAATGTGTGATTATGTATATTAACAATGAAAGTTATTAGTTAGCATACAAGACCCTAGGTGTGTGTGTGGCATGACTAACATAAACCAAGAGGTGTAAAACTCGGTAACCAAACCATTACATTGATCACATTTAAATGAATAAAGCAAACCATTACATCTACACAGAGCTATATGGATTGTCCATATTCTTGGCCATGTGCTGTTCTAAGCTGTTAAGGTGGTTTACCAGTCCGTGATTCAGTCACTGATTGGAGAAGGGCTCCATGGATCTTGTCCTATCAAGGAAGCGTGGTGGTCCAGTTCAGTTCTGTCCTTTAAGTACCCACGCCCACAGGAAAGTGGGGTTGCCTTTGTCCTCTTTGTTATCCGAGTTAGCACTCTGCGCTAACATGCTCTGCTGTTGTTGCTCCTGGTGAAGTTAGCTGCTGTGGCTAATTTGAACCTTTTAACTTGGTTAGCGGTGGGTACCAGCTAACCGGGAATCTTCTGCAGGATGTCACATCGCTGCAGTCAGAAGACTGTTTTGGTGTGTCTATTTGCAGAGCACATGGTAGAGAGCTTAAAGGGGAAAGGTCAGAGCAGGCCTCTGCCTTTAAAGTCAGAGCAGTGAAGAGCAGCCTTCTCACCTCCAAGGTGAGAGTGGAAAGAGCCCAAGAAGAATGGCCAGCTGGGGTGAAGCGGGGTATGGAAAAAGGTGTCACTTAACAGATGCTCCCCCTCTTTACAGTACACAAATGAATGGATCTATGGCCTCCCTCATGGCTTGTACAAAGTGTATACCGAATTTTAACTACAGACCTATTTAAAATGTATAAATAGCCTATCTGACATTAATAAATGGATGATTCAGAGGGCAGGTAGAGTGTATTTTTTAGGCTTTACAACACTCACTTTTGGAGAATAGCATCTGACATTACACAATATCATGTCCTGTTTTACCTAAGACATAACATAACGCCCATAATGATTTAAATACATATTTATATAGTACAAAATCTGCTGTTGCACACTTTATATTTGACCTTAAATATTTCAGGAGACTTTTTTTTTTAAAGTGAGGCTTTCTTGTGGTTTAGGCTTTATTCACATAAGATTAAGACTCTGAAGTTTGATTGTTTTATTCTTAATATGTAATGTGCTGCTGTACTTGCTGGAAAGATTTCATCATTTTGGTAGCCCGAGGTAAGTCCTGATGTGTGAAGAAATTAATTGTGTGTTATAATAATTCCGCGCCAGTAAATTAGCATTTAGAATTAGTCTACTCAAACAGAAGCTTAGCAGGGCATTGAACGATTTCTTACTGTGCTGTATGTTAGTGGATTTCTAAGCACACAAAACTTCTAAATGATTTGTACTTCTTAGGAGCAGTGTACTGTCCATTGATTGGTCAGGGATAGAGCAAAGATTTGCCAAGGCCAGAACATCAGTACATCAGCTGAGTTTCCTGGGTTGTTCAGTTTTAGAGGAAACTATAGCAGTTTTGGGGACCTTGCACACATGAATGCAGGGTAAAATTCTCACCGCTTCCACATATTTGCTACAGATATCATACCAAGAACCAGACGTCCATGGACATTGTTTCCATCCATCCATCCATCCATTTTCTTCCACTTATCCAATTCAGGGTGGGGGTTGGGCTGGAGCCTATTCCAGCTGTCAAGAGGCAGGGTACACCCTGGACAGGTCGCCAGTTTATCACAGGGCTAAATCTATCCATCCATTTTCCACTGTTTTCTGGTCTAAATCTGGTCAGCCTGTTGTGGCCTTTAAAATTACATCCGTTTACATCAAAATTTGGCTTGGAAAAAAAAAGACTAAATCTATCTAAATAATACAGTTAGGTTAATAAATTTTAGACAGTGATATGTGTTTTTTGTAATTCTGCCTTGGTACACTTCTACAGTGGATTTTAAAATCAAACAATCAAGATGTGATTGAAGTGCAGACTTTCAGCTTTAACTCAAGGGGTTTAACAAAAGTATTACCATTAACTGTTTAGAAATTTTTATACATTTTCAGAGGCTCAAAAGTAATTGGGAAATTGGCTGACAAGCAGTTTCATAGCCAGGCAAAGCCTGTTCCCTTGTTTTTTTTCATGATAAATTAAACACGTAAAATATCTGGAGTTGATTCCAAGTATTAAACTTGCATTTGGTAGCTGTTCACTGAAACTCTGAGTGTGAGGTCCAAAGAGATGTTGATGCTAGTGAAGGACGCCAAGTTAGGCTGAAAAACCCAAGGAATTCACCAGTCCTCCTGCCATTCCCCCAAAACCCCATCCCTGTAGAGAATGTGTCTGTTCCCAGACCACCAAAAAATAAACCAAAAATCAGCAAAAAACAAATTAAGCACAAAAATTTCCAAAGAAAGAACAGTATAACATCCTCAACTGCACCAAAGAGTAAAACAGTTAATGTGGACTGTTCAACATTAGGTCTCTCTCTTCTAAGTCCCTGTTAGTAAATGATTTGATAATTGATCAGCATATTGATTTATTCTGCCTTACAGAAACTTGATTACAGCAGGATGAATACGTTAGTTTAAATGAATCAACACCCTCGACTCATTAATAGTCTTACATCAGTTCTGCGTATGACGCTGGATACTGTGGCTACTCTGAAAAAGAGAGCTTCAAATCAAAAGAGCTTGACCTTGTGGTATAATTCAGAAGAGCGTGC
>VUQI01058208.1:0-10364 GCA_015106735.1 Paratilapia polleni
CTCGCTGTGCACTTCACCCCTGCCATTTGCCATTCTTTTTGTAGGTCACTTGATGTCATCCTACGGTTCCTGAGTGACATTCGAATGAGGTGACGGTCATCCTGGTCAGTGGAGAGTCGTTTTCGGCCTCTGCCAGACTGTAGCTTTGTTGTTCCCAATGTCTGCTGCTTGACCTTGTTCTTATGAACCGCCGTCTTAGAAATTTTAAGGATGGAAGCAACCCAAAGCTCACTGTATCCCTCTGCCAGTAAAGCCAGAATTGAACCCTTCTTTTCCTCACACAGAACTTTTCTTTTCATTTCTTTTGGCATGGTCAATAGTTATTTTTTTTTATTCCAGTTCCTTTGATGTACTACTAGCACTGTTTTTGCCATCCAGTTGGTCCTATTGCAAGAGGATAGTGATGACCACAGAAATGGTTTTTATACTTTTCCTCAGGAAATAAGATTTGGTTCATGTGATCACCTCATCAGTACCTTATTAGGTAGAAACAGGTGTGCTTGTGTTGGAATTCAAGAGACACTGGAATGCAATGACTGTCATACATGTAGAGATGCTGAATTCTGAAAAATTTACAGTGGTCTCTTAATTTTTTCCACAGCTGTATATCTTGTCCATTTATGCCTTGTCTGTGTTCCAGTAGCCCACTTATTGTCAGATTGTCCTGGTTCCCCAACATCTGGTGCAGACTTTGTTAATCCGGGCGACGTCTGAGCCGGCATGACTCTGTTAGTATACGTACCACTCATGTCCAAGGTAGGCAGGTAGCATAAGGGGGTCTTCCTCTACTGGAGGTAGGCCGTAGCCGGGATTCCCATGTGAAAGTCTTTAAAGTTTACCCAGAATGCACTTTTTTTAGGTTTTCTGTAGTAAATTATCAGAAACAAATCAAACATTATACTAAATCAAAGTGTGCTGTATATACTGTTTTTGCTGTACATACCTATATACTATACATATATGTACTGTCAAGTTCCCATGTATATATTGTTTATATAGTAACCAGTTCTCCATCCTTTATTTATTCTAACATCTTTGCACTCTGCACCATCGTATATAAATATGCTATACATGTTGCTATTGTCTGTTTGTCTGTTCTGTTAAGGACATTGTGAGCAAGGAAAAAAACTGGAGCCCAATTCCTTGTATGTGCACACATACTCGGCCAATACAGCTGATTCTGACTCTGATTGTGATTCTGAAACATTCAGGGTACCGGTGCTGGTTTCTGCTCCTCTACGTCACAGACATCAAGCTGCTGCACTTTATTCAAACTGTGGTACATCCCATCATACTGATGGTCACAGCTGGTCATAGAGAAAATGATGCTCAACAAAGACCGCATTTCATCTTTAGAAGATTGTGACTCTTGGAGTTTAAATGTGTTTTTCAGCCCTGAAAGTTTCAGGTGGAAATCTGCTGTACTGATGAATTTATTAATGCTGGAAATAGTAACCCACCACTATATCCTTCAAGGGCCTATAAAATATTCATAATGTGAAGGTAAAACATTACAAAACTTCATTAAATGAAGTTACTGTAGAAATAAAATCAGCTGATTCTGAGGGGCTCAGGTGGGAGGAACTCACTGATTTTTAAAGGAATGAGGCTGAAACAGAAGACAGTGAAGGTAACCCGCCCTGCAGCTCTGAAATCTGATTTTTAACATTTAAAATGTCTTGAAGAGTCTTGACTTTGGACTGATGTGATTTCTCAGAGGTCTCAGGACGGTCCATTTGATTAACTGTCTGGTAAGTTTCTCTCATTACAGCAAACTTCACTGACAAGCTGCTGACATTAGAGATCAGGGCTTTGCTGTGTGAATTATTGAAATTATGATTTGTGCTTTAGTTCCTTTAAAATTTGCCTGTTGAAGTCTTTAAATGCATTTAATTTTAGGCGTGCACCAACACTTCAGTGTTATGTCTGTTTGTTCAGGGTGTTGCTGCTCGCAGGTTTGATTTCACATCTGCTGCTACGTGTAACTTCATGAAAATGAAGCGATGAAGTGGCACGTATAAGCATGCCTGTTCCCCTTTTGCTGTTTTGTTTAGCATCCAGGCTCACACTGCATGTTTGCAGGACTTTAAGAGACTTCCTCAAATCAATGAAAGAGTGAGTGTAGAAGAAAATGGAGCATCGCTGGGAGAGCTGGAGTCTGTGCTCACACATCTCCTCGTCAGGCCGGTAAGTAACGATACCAGCTGCAGGTCTGAGCTCCTCAGGCTGAAATAAAACTGGGAATTAACATCTTTTTGTTTTCTCCGAGGACTGAAGTCTTCACAGGAAACCCACCAGACGTCCAGCCAGGTGAGAGCTGCTGTGTGTGTGAGACAGTAAGACTACCTGAGCAAACTTTAATGTTCCTGCACTTAAACATCTCTTTTTAATCTATATTTATCTTTGCATGTTCAAAGCACGTTCTGTTTTGTGTGAAACTTAAAGATCTTTCTGAGATGTTTTGGTAATTGAGCAAAAGAAAAAAAAAAGCTCTTCATCTTCATCATGTTTGATATGAACTGAAGCTCCTCTGGTTTTAGATTTTTGATCAGACAAAACAAGGTGTGACTGAGAGGTGCAAAAAGAGGCTCAGAAACAGAAAAGGTGTAAGAATGAATCAGTTAACCAAAGAAACAATCAGCACATTAGTAAATCAAAATGATCAGCTGCAGCCCTGCTTTCAAGGTGTTTCATATCAAATACAAAATATATTCAGCACACTGTTTGGCTGAGGATGAGGGTGGGGACACAGAAACCTCAGGTCAGCAATAACCCCCACCACCAATCAGATTAGAGGTGGGACGATTTTAGGTGATCAGAAAAGTGGCGCGGACATATCCCCGCCGTCACTGCAGAAACTACACCCGTAACCACATCTTTCAGCCACATCTGGCCCACCCAGCACTTGTCGGTGCCTTAACTGACCTGTAAGTTCCAAATGTGGCCCAGATGTTTCTTTCATCGGTGTAATCATTGTGGGTAAATTAAGTTAAAAATATAAAAAAGCTTATGAAACTTATAGCTTGTAATTTTATTTAATGACATTTTTATTTATTTAATGTCTTTTCAAAATATATAATGGAATTTTCCCAATAAAACCAGCCACAAAACTATAAAAATGTGTGTGAGTGCCGTAAAATGACCTGATCTGATGCTTCCACTGCTGCCGTTGGATTTAAACATCAACCTGGTGACTCCGTTAGTGACAGGCTGCAGGTTTTACTGGTTTTTGTTCATTTGTTTGGTTGGTTGGTTTTTTACATGTATTTTTCCATCTCTTACACGTCCTGTTATGCTTTTTTTTTTTTTAACAATATAGTTATTAGCTTTTTGTGGCAGTCCACCTCGTAGCACACAAAAGGCTTATGTTCTCATAAAAAAATAAAAAAAAACCCTGCATGGTTCTGACTCATTTAAAAAAAAAAGAGTCCCCAAACCTTTTCAAACACCCCTTGTTTGACTTTCATGTATATGTTCCTCTTTCTACTCACGTTAGATCTGTGAGGTTTCTTTTTCCAAAACAGTGGTGTTACCTTTTTGGTATTTAAACCCTGAGGTTCTTTACTGTTTGTTCCTTTTCATTCCTTCTGGAATCAAACCCAGTAGAAGCAGCTTTGGGTTTAGTGGAATTAGATACAATTTCCTCTCCTGTCACTCAGTTCTTCCCAAAATGTTTGAATGTTTGTGTCAGACCCAGTGAAACAGCTCCTGCATCTGTCTGCTGGATTTTTATTCTAACCATTGAACCTGCAGGAGTTCCAGATGTTCACATGAACCTGTTATAGTGTGTTAGTCTGAGGCGTGGATCACTGTCTGATTTCCAATCCTCTGCTCACATTTCACTTTCCAAATCTTCCTTCATGCATTTACCTTCTCTGATGATGTGACCTCTCTGATGAACAGGATGGAAACAGATGAGAAACTTTCATATGATGCTCTTTCTTAAAGACTCCTCTATCAGCTGTTTTGTATTAGCTTAGCCTATCAGCTGTAAACATTTAAAAAAAAGTCTGTTCAGATTGAATTTATGCCTTAAAGAGATAACACAGCTTGGATGATACAGATATTAAATTATGGTCAGGCTCATCCGAGGCTCAAACTTTAAATGTAGCATCTGAGTCAAAAATGTGGTCACCACATACTGGGCTATACTGAGACAAAGAGTCAGTCATGTCTTTTTAATCAGTTAGTGCCTCTTTAGTCATTGCCTATCTATTTTATCTTATTGCAATTTTTTACCTTCTTTATTCTCATTTTACAAATCTTTAACGGCTCATCTCTTCTTAAACTCTCTATATACCTTTTTAGCGTTGTTTACTGTTTAGATTAGCCTCCCTCATGTTTTTTTTAACCTTTAGTCCTTTTATGTTTTCCATTTTTTCCTCTCTAAAGTCATCTTACATCCTTTCAGGTCTGTCTTTAGCATTGTTTTGTCTCTGTCAAAACTTGCTTTGCCTGAACAAAAAATCTCAAAACAAAGGTCTTTACATACATGACGGAGATAAACAGAAACGTCTGCCATTTGAGAAGCTGGATCCTGAGAATTTTTTCTTTGATTTTGGTTGCAAAATAACCATGATTAATTGATTATCAAGAAATGTCCTTATTTTTCTGTCAATGAAGGCATTGATTGATTGCTGATTATACAAACACTGACTCTAATCTCACAGGAGGCGGATGTACATCTGATCCTGCAGGTCACCATACCTCATCACTCCAGTTTCTTCATCTCACTTCTTTCTGTTCTGCTTCACATTGACCCCTCGCTGCCCTATGCCCTGAAAAACTGCACAGTTGATTTCTCGGAGGATGTGAGGGATGTTTCTGTTAAGTGCTTTGATTCCCGATGACATTCCCAGGAACACCTTATCGCTTGACTTGATCTCCAATCGGATTCAGAAGATCAAAAGGATGGATTTTAGTGGTTTATCAAAGCTTGTTTATTTACAGATGCTTTTAAATTCAATGTCTCATATCGATGACAGAGCCTTTGCAGATATGGGGGAGCTAAGAACACTTGATTTAAGCCTTAATAACATCGCAAACCTGACAGACGACATATTCCAGGGGTTGTCCAAATTAGTGAGCCTGGTTCTGAACTTCAACCACATCTCATACATCTCCACACTGGCCTTTAAGCCCCTCATTAGCTTACAGAAAGTTGGCCTGAACTCAAACAAGCTACATCAAATTAGTGAAATTGTGCCTATTTTACAGCTGCCAAACTTGTATGAACTGGAAGCCGGAATGAATCGGTTCTCCTCTTTTGAGTCAGACGATCTGACATTAAACAAATCAAACCTGAGGACCTGGTGTTCAATGTGAATCCGTTGAAAAAGTTCAGCATTAGAAGAGACATGTTTCCTCATCTTCAGTATATGGATTTGACCAAATGCAGCTACGGCTTTGAGTGGGACGTACCCGATAAGACCTTCCTCAGGAGCCTGACCAGTTTGCTTTTAAGTGGGACTGAAATAAGTTTTGAAACATACAGAATGATGCTTCAGAGCGTTGAGTCTGTAACATACCTCTGGTTAGTATATGTTAAAGAATGGTTTGATAAAGGTCTGATAGACATCGCCTGCCAGATTCCTGCTTTGACGAATCTTGATCTGACCTTTAATAACATTTTCGTATTAAATGACACGCTGCTGCAGACATGCTCAAACATCACTGAGCTGGCTTTAGTCAGGAATCAGATGACCGGCCTTTCCGAGAATTCACTCAGAGGACTCAACCAGCTTGAGCAGCTGAAATTAGATGCCAACTTCCTGCCCAGCATGCCCCTTGCCATCAGAGGCCTCTCCACCCTCCTCGCGCTCTCGTTATCTTCCAACGATATCGGGGAACTGGGTTGCTCTGATTTCCTGAAGTTGACCAGGTTAATGCAACTCTTTCTCGGCAACAATCGCATTTCAAAACTAAGAGGTTGTGTTTTCCAAGACTTGAAGAACTTAAGGTTACTCTACATTGAAGGAAATCCAATTTTCAATTTGCATGATACTTTCACAGGTGGTTTGCAGAACCTCAGAATTTTAAACATGAGCAGGAATGAATTGAAGAAACTTGAGAAAGGATACTTTGAGAGTCTGCCTTTGCTCCTGTCTCTGGATTTAGTGTCACTGTCCAGTTATTATGTGGATAATGGCACCTTTGAGCGACTTAATCGCCTCGAAAGCCTAATTATTACTGTATTCACTCTCACTGAAGACATGTTCAGGGGACTGAGAAATTTAAAACGTCGTACAGTATATTTCCCTACTTTTCTGAACAGGATGACTCATCAAGGACTAGATGGACCTGCTTTCTTAAATCTGCCTTCTTTGACAGAGCTCACAATCAAAAACAACAATAGATATGCCATGGTTATCTCCCCAGATGTGTTCAGAGGTCTGAAACATTTACAGCACTTAGAAGCTGAGAAGTTCTTTATCGCGACGCCACATCCAGACACCTTTACATTCACCCCTCTCCTGACCAGTCTTAAAATAATCAACAGTAATGTGTCATTACCAAAACCTGAGCTGTTTCAGCCGATTCCAAACCTGCAGGTTCTCGATCTGTCAAAAAACAAGATCTGGTCTTTGGATTTTCTGATCAGGGTCAACCTGTCTGCACTCAGCTGGTTGAAATTGAGAGAGAATGAGTTAACAGTGATCAATGAGACGGTCTTCCAGTCTCTCCCTGCTCTGACATATCTGGACCTGTTTGGTAACCCTTTCACCTGCAACTGCTCTAACATTGGCTTCATCCAGTGGGTGAAGAGCAATAAGCAAACTCAGGTTGTTAACGCCTACCAGTATGAGTGCTCCTATCCCCCCAGTAAACAAGGAACCAAGCTGCTGGACTTTGACATCCAGTCCTGTTGGATGGACGTCAGCTTCCTTTCCTTCGTTTCCAGCACTTGTCTGGTTGTTCTAACTCTTCTCACATCTTTCATCTTCCACTTTCTGAGGTGGCAGCTAGTCTATGCTTTCCACCTCGTTCTTGCCTTCCTCTATGACAGCAGGAAGAGGAAGAAGGGAACTGCTTGTTGCTACGATGCCTTTGTCTCCTACAACGTCCATGACGAGGACTGGGTTTACAGAGAGATGCTTCCAGTGCTGCAAGGAGAGCAGGGCTGGAGACTCTGTCTGCACCACAGAGACTTCCAACCAGGTAAGCTTTCTATCCTTACATTCCTACAATTGTTCTCATGGTTATAGTAATTACTCCACATTCTGGAGTAATTGCCCTGGCGTACAAAGGTAGGAAAGCCTCAGTTTTATTCATGGACATTTAGGTAGAAATGGAAACCCTTTGTCTGAAATGTGCCGAATCCTTTAATTGAGGGTTTTTGAAAATTCAGGCCCTGCTAAATTTTAATGCAGGCTCAGTATGTAAGGAAGTATAATCACAGATCTAGAGTAACTGTAAGGTTCTTGGTCTCCTCCCTAATCAAGAACCTTTGGAGCTACCAAGAGTCCTGGTGGTTCCAAACTCCTTTGTTTATTATTGAGGCCATTGAACTCCTGGAGACAGTCACGGTTTTAACAGAAAGGTCTGCTGTGAGTTCTTGGAATTCATATCTTGTTTTTTTCCTGAACAATTTGACTCCAGTCAGGTTCTAGAAACACATCAAGGATTATTAAAGAAAACTGGGTAAACCAGACTGGACACTTTTAAAACTACAGAAAGGTGTTTTCACTTACTCATTGTGGTATTTTATTTTTAGACTGATGGAAAAATATCAGTTTCACCCATTTAAAGTCAAATCTACACCACAGTAAAGCACATAAACTGAAGGGATCTTAAAGCTTTTAACACCACTTAATTCTTTCACTTCTCCATCTCTTACTTCTTCATTTTCTATGCGAGCCTGTTATCAAAGTACAGCTGACTATATTTATTTTTAAAGACCTGCAGTCAGATTTTCACAACCCTTTTATTTTTGCATTCCCTGACATCCATCATGCTCAGGTTGTTTAACATTGTGTGGTTGTTTTGTGTTTCTCTGTGGTGATTTGATATCTTTTTATGGCAGCTGTTTCTGGTGTTTTGTTTATTGTGGAGGTATTTTTCATCTTTATGTGGACATCTGGTGTTTTTTTTTGGTTGTGTTGTATCTCCTTCCTGATCCTGGCCTTGTTCAGTAATCCATCAGACATACCTGTGTAAAGTTTGTATGGCTTTCAGAAATTTAAAACATTGTCGTTTTATTCAGGCTTTGTAAAGTGTCTGTGTTCAGCTGATCTGCTGCGTCCTCAGGTAAACCCATCATAGAGAACATCACAGACGCCATCTACGGCAGCAGGAAGACCATCTGTGTGATCAGCCGCCGCTACCTGCAGAGCGAGTGGTGCTCCAGAGAGATCCAGATGGCCAGGTGGGGGCGCTGTCTCTCTGACCTCTTACCTCATAGCCTCCTCTCAGTCGTCCTCATTGTCTGTCCTAATCTGTCCTCTCCTGTTGCAGCTTCAGGCTGTTTGACGAGCAGAAGGACGTGTTGATCCTGTTGTTTCTGGAGGAGATCCCGGCCGGGCAGCTGTCTCCATACTACCGCATGAGGAAGCTGGTGAAGAAACGCACCTACCTGAGCAGGCCTCAGGCCGGCCAACACCCGGGAGTCTTCTGGCAGAACGTCCAGAGAGCTCTGGAGACCGGGGACGCTCCAAACGAGACCACCAACCTGCTCACCGGCAGTCTGCCTCCAGACTATGGAGCCAACAATGGAAGTGTTCTCTCGTGATTCATTCAAATGTTATAAAATAAGTAAATAACCACTCTTTGTGACCACAGTAGAGTCTTGCTTTCTTCTTCTAACATATGTGATAAATCCCTAAAAGAGAAAACATTTAATACTTAACTTTTAATCATTTAATTCATGATTTTATTGTTTTCATTTAAACATGTACTATGCAGTATTCTTCATGTAATAAATTATTTTTTTATTGCTAATATCTTCATGGCTTTTGACATAGCTTAAAAAACTTTGACTTTCTCGACACTCTCAGCTGTCTCTAACAGTCTGTGGATTGATTTCATTTTGAAGGAAATTTGCTATGAAAATCCAGACTTTGCTCTTCTGCTTCTCTTCAGCATCAACAGTGGGCAACACTCGCTAACATTATTTTAGAAATTAAGTCCAATCAACCAGCTTCCAGCACCACACAGATTCCCAATAAGGACAAAATGTGATGTGGCTTCAGATAAAGTTTTTCTTAGCAACATTAGAAAGAAAGCAGTTGCTCCGATTATCCAGCTAGCTGCTATGTTAGACAGCTAGTAATTTGTCCATTTTGGCAGAAAGCTAAAAAATAAGTAAATTTTATCTAGTGAAGCTCATCTGGCCAAATATTTGACTTTTGATGGGTTTAAACTAAGGTCAGCATCAGGAGGAAATTTATTTTTTGGGATCATATCTAACCCTGAGCTGTCTTTCTTCTGGCTAATGTTACAGCTTAATGTTAGCTAACTCTGGCTAACATGGATAAATTGCCGTTAGTGCTAATGCTATTGCCACAAGGAGAAATAAAATCTTTCCTACCTCAAACCACAATAGCTGAATTTATTTGTTAGATTTTACTTATTAACCTCCTTATTGTATTATATTTAGATTTTGATTTATTACTCACTTTTTTATTCTTATTAATAATTTTCTTTTAGCTCTGCAACACGTTGGTCAGCGCTTGTTGTTTTTACCTTTCTGAGCTTTTGTATTTGTAGTTTATTTTTTATGTTCTGGCTGCTGTAACACAGTAATTTCCCAAATTTTGGGATATAGTGGGATAACTGTAGCTTTCTTGCTAACTAACATTATCGCTATCTCATCTGAGTGCAAATGCTACTTTGCTAGTTTGCCAAATGACTTCACTATGATACTAACTTGTGTATAATGTCAAACAGTGTTGATTTTATCTATCAGTAAATCTCGTAATGGCCCAAAGCAAAGCTATATAACTAACATTTACTCTCTACAGTAAGAGCAAACATGGGGGTGGTTAGCCAGCTAGCTGTAACTTAGCTACACAGCATGTATCTGACATTGGCAGCTTTATCACATCCACGTCAGCTTTGTTGTCATTATATTGATAGTCTATTCTATAGAGTAATGACAGAGCAGGTCATTCTGTGGATGACCTTTTTTTTAGTGGTGTGAGCAGGAACCATTTGTTTTGGTCTTGTAAGGAAGTACCATTTTTTTTGGATTATGGAAAATTTTGGAAAATGATACATGGTGTTCAAAACTTTTTACAAATAAAAATCTGAAAAGTGTGGCGTGCATTAGTATTCAGCCCCCTTTACTCTGATAGACCTAAATAAAATCCAGTGCAACCAGCTGCCTTCAGAAGTCACCTAATTAGTAAATAGAGTCCACCTGTGTG
>VUQI01058210.1:0-17016 GCA_015106735.1 Paratilapia polleni
AAGACATCTACTGTAATAAAATTTATTCCCCACTGCTGTGTCACCTCATTCGAATGTCACTCAGGAACCGTAGGATGACATCAAGTGACCTACAAAAAGAATGGCAAATGGCAGGGGTGAAGTGCACAGCGAGAACGGTTCAAAACAGGCTCCTAGAGGCAGGGCTCAAGTCGTGTAAAGCTAGAAAAAAGCCCTTCATCAATGAGAAGCAAAGAAGAGCCAGGCTGAAGTTTGCAAAAGACAATAAGGATTGGACCATAGCGGACTGGAGTAAAGTCATCTTCTCTCATGAGTCTAATTTCCAGCTTTTATTATTTGAGGTCTGAAAACACTGGAGCTTTTTTGGTATTTTGACCATTTTTCATTTTCTGCAAATAAATGCTCTAAATGAAAATATTTGTATTTGGAATTTGGGAGTTATGTTGTCAGTAGTTTATAGAATAAAACAATCAGAGAAACTGATCATTTTGGAATGGCCTCTTAATTTTTTCCAGAGCTGTATATTGATGTAGACCAAGGGTCTTCTTCACTTTGAGCCATTAACTATGGCTCTGTGAAGTTTACTGTTTTTATGAATTAAGCAAATGGAAATTGGCCCAAAACAGCAACTGCAGAAAGAGTTTGAAGCCAGGGTGAAAAAATGTTTTTAGATTTTACTGTAATAAGTATAATGAATTTACCTTGTGAGTAACTGCCTGAGTATTACTAACACCATATTAAAAAAAGAGCATATGCTGGTCCATCCTTTTGGTACAACAAGCACTGAAGTGAAGTTTTATACAGGACCTCATCATGATGTTAATAGCTGTGATTTTTAGTAAAACGTCTCAGCAGCTGCTGGATGGATTGCCATATGAATTTGGCTCAGGAATTCAACCCCCCAACAAAAACATTATAGCTGCTGAACATCAGCATGTTAGCTTGCTGATGTGAGTGTTTCCTCAATGCACCGCTGTGCCTAAGTGCAGCCTCAGAGAGCTGCTGGTAGTTTGGTGTTTCTTTGTCATGAAGGCGCAAGGTCAGCAAAATGGGTCGCTTTAGGAACACACTCAGAAAACTATTGGAGATGAATATTTGTTCTGCTGATACACTGTTTTAAAGTGATATTTCTGCTTTGCTACAGGACATCACTAAAGCACTCACAATCAGATTTGTTTTGATGGTGGACTGAAAGCATGGTGATGGTGTGTAAGGTGTCTCTGACTGGGATAAACCTATAGAAGATTATCAGCTGAATCTGCAGCTCTGGTTGGCATTACGGAGCTTTACGGGGAGTTTCAGCTCCTTATCAAGCTGTCCAGCTGCAGCTTTAGTGTTGTGCGTCATCTCTCTGCTCTCATGGTAAATTTTTTCAGCTGTTTTCAGAGGAAAAGCTCCAAAAGGCCACTGCACACTACCTGCTCGGCAGGAAACAGCAACAGTCTGGAACTCACTGGTGAGGAGCTAAAGGTCCAGATAGTATCATGGTTTGATTTTGGGGCAGGTTTGTCTTGTTGTAGCTCTCCTCCTTCATGTTTCTTAAGCTGGGTCCTTCCATGGAAAATCAGTGAGGAAAAAAAATAACAAGAAATTTTCAGCACTGAAGAACACATTTAAGCTCTGTTAAAAACTGCAATCAAATCAGTTTTGCACCGTCAGTTTTGACCTCAGCCTTTTGCTGCTGAATCTGCTTGTTCCTTTTGTACTTTTTAGCTCCAACATCAGCTTAGACTTAAAACTGACATTTTGTTAGTTATACCTGCCAGTTGCTTTGTGTACTGCATTTGGGTCCTCCTCTTTGCATAGATCATTGATAAATTTCCTTTAGGAGTCACTGTAGATCAAACCTGGAGCCATCAGACAGTGAATATTAGATTCATCACATGATCACAGACACAGTTTTTTCAACTTAAAAGTATGCCAGTGATATGATTTATTATATTCTGTAAAAACAGCTGTATAGTGAGATATTTAGAGACCCTGAGAAGTTTTTGTTTGCTTGCCTTAACCCTTAACCCTAGTCCTAACCAAACTCAGGGTTAGGACTAGGTTGAACGTGAACCCTATCTGTTTTGGACTAAGACAAAATGACTTTGAGGGAACAAATAATGTAATTTAATAATTTTCCGCTGACTGTCAAAATTTGGGAGACTTATTTCAATATTAAAAAACCAAAAATTGTATGTGTGGACAGGTTTCCCTGTACCTGTAAGGTCCTCACAGAGGTGTGTCTTCTTACCACTCCCACTGTCACACCTCCTCCTCGACACGAATAATTTGACTGCAGTATTTACTTTCCATCAGATTGTTATAGCAGTTAAAGAGATTCCTGAATGTTAGCCTCACCTCCAGAAAACCTCTCTCAGAAAACAGACCTGCTTGCTCAGTTTCCATCACTCCATGTTGCAAAATGCCTCAGCTTACAAGGAAACCTCTTTCACATACTCTCATTTTGTTAATAAAGTCCCTAAACAGAGTCTTTGTTGTCTGACCAAAAGACAAACTGTGTGTATGAGGTCTAACAAATGTCCAAATGTCATAATATTTAATGAGGCTGAGTTTTCTCTAAAGTGCATTGTGTCACCTGTGTGCACAAACACATCAGATGCCTTCATCCAGCATCTGCTGGACTGAAGCTTTATAAATTTCCCCTCTAATCACATTTCTGCAGTGAAAAACATGAACTCACAGCTCTGAACATGATCTGCGGTCAGCAAATAGCAAAGGTTTCCTGTGTCAACACATTTATATGAGAGTCCTGTAGAAACCAAAGGTGCTGCTATCAGCTGCCCTCTCTGCTCCTGTGGTAATGGATTTGACCCTGGGTGAGTGTATGTGTGAAGGCAGGTTTCAGTGTGGATATTTTGTTTTGGTACAGACCTTCAAAAGCCTGTCTGAGGCTTCAGACTTCCGCCAACAAATACTGACAATGACAGAAGTGGAAACGTGAGTGTGTATAATGCTAAAAGCAAGTTCACACCTCTGCAGTGTGATCTCAGGTGTGACAGTGGAAGCAGTGGTACAACAAGATGACCAGGTGACACTTTTATCATGAACACAGTGAAACCTCTGCCACAGCTGCAGCGAACCTACTGTATTTACAGGAAAAATAAGTAGACTGCAAATAAAACCTAAAATTTTAGATTTTTAAATTTTTAAAGTCTCAACTTTAGTAGGTGCTTCAATCACTTGCCTCATGGGAGTAAAGAAAACTGTCAACACACACATGATATCATCCATGTAGTCCAAAAAAAACAAGAAATGTTTTATGTTGTGAAATAGTTTTCAGTCCTTGTTTTAAATCACGTATTCCGTGAGCAGACTTTGGTTCCAGTTGACTGGTTTTAATTCAGTGGGAGGATTGGTAATTTGTTTACAAATAAACTCACTTGTACACCTCAGAATTGGTTCTGTTTGTATTCTCAGGCCAATGGTCTCAGAACACAAAAAACAGTGTATGCACAACATTGTCATCAGTGCCACCATGCTGTGACTGAGGCTGGGTTATTGGCATGCTGGATGCTGGCATGTGTTTCCTGTGCCAGAACAAAGCCCACTCCCACTCTGCCGGAGTAGTGCAGGCCTTTCTGGATGGCAAGCATATCCACACATGGCTATCATTTAGTCCCAATATGTCTCCTACTGAACATGCCCGGGACAAGCTGGGTCAATGTGTTCATTACCAATGACCACTGCACAGCTGCAGGCTGCACTCAACCAGGAATGGAGAGCAATTCCTCAACAACAGATCCCGACACTTGTGAAGTCCATGGGCAGATAGGTGACATATATTATAGTGCTGGTCTATAAAATCTGTTTCAATATGGAGAGATCATTTGGAAGAACTGAATAGAATTTATTGAGATACAGAATTCAATTAAGCTATTTCAATTCAATTTTATTTATATAGCGTCAAGTCACAACAACAGTTGCCTCAAGGCGCTTTATATTTTAGGGTAAAGACACCACAATATTAGACAGAAAACCCCAACAGTCAGACAACCCCCTATGAACAAGCACTTGGCAACAGTGGGAAGGAAAAACTCCCTTTTAACAGGAAGAAACCTCCAGCAGAACCAGGGGATTTGACTCCAGTGACCCATCATAGCAGGACAGCGTCCCAGCAGTGAGGGTCCCCCCAGAGTCTAGAAACTGGTGGTGGTGAAGATGAAGATGGAGGCTTGAATGGGGGTCTGAGTGACCAGGGTGAGGCTGAGATGGGGAGGAGGCGGGTTGCGTGAATGAGACTCTGAAAGACAGAATGATAGAAGGGCACTGAGATTTAAAGTACAGAGAATGCAGGCTGATTGGCTTGCAGAAGGAGGGCAAGAAAATGATTGGACTACAGTAATGATGTCAATATGATGGCATGGGACAATGGAAGTGAAGTAAAGAATAGACTACCAGCTGAGCTTCCAGGAAGCAGGCAGATAAGTGATTACAGATCTTCCTTATTGAACTTATACATAAGCTTAATTTAAAATAGAAACAAACCTCCATTTTTTTTTTTTTGACTAGTATATTTTAGAAGGTTACCAACACAACCCATGTCCACTAGTGACCAGTCATCAACTACAATGTGAAGCATGACAATCACATCACTTTATATTTGTATACGGTTTTAGATTCTTAGCCTACACTTTTGCTTTGTACTGTTAGTGATTTGGAAACCCAGCAAACTAGCATTTCCACTCAGATATGATTTTCCTGGAAAACTAATGATATCACTCAAAGCGCTTTGAGTACTCAAGTAGAGTAGAAAAGCGCTATATAAGAATCAGTCCATTTACCATTTACCATCATACAAAATGCTGCAGTTAGCCATCTAGCTTTAAGTTAGCTATACTACATGACTCTAGTGTAGAATTGTTCAGTTTTAGCAAGCTAGTTAGCCAGAAGAAAGCTAGCTAGCTAAGGTCAGTTTTGTATCCAATAAAACAAAGGTCAATGCATGAATCAGATGCTCTGCTGATATTTACTATAACAAAACTGTTAATGTTAATTAACATTAGCTTTCTTGCTGACCCAAAAGATTAGCTCACTACCTAATGTAGCAACTAGCCCGCTAGCTTGGGCTAACCTTCCTCTTTAATGTTCGGTAGTAAAATATTAAGCCCTCAAGAAACTTTTATTCTTATGTAGAGTTTGTATTAATGTGTGTTGTACTGGAATCTGATTGTTTGACATTGGTAATCAGTAGACTACATTCTACACTAACAGTAGCTAGTACTGCTTATTGTTAACACTGTAAGGAATTAGAAGAGAGGAAGGGAGCCAAGGCACACTGGACTTCCATTAATAATATTCAATGTCGTCCACATAAAAAATCACATTATGTTATGTGATAATCAATTCTCACTCATACCACAAATGTTGATACATTAAAAATGCTGCATAGTGCACGTTTAAAAGAGAAATTCAACAATAAAAAAAAAAAAAAGTGCTGCTTTCGGTCACGGTTTTAGCTTTACATGTAATTCTAGAAATTTGTTTGTATTAACCATTTAATAGCCTCTTTGCTAATCTAGTTTGGCACAGAACAAGGAAAGTAAGTTGTTTGTCTGTAGCTCAGCAAACTCAGCAGGGAGCAGAGTGTGACTCACACAAACAGGAGGCAATTACATTAAATGATCCTCTATAAAACAATAACAACACTCTATTATGCAGGAAATACATCCGAGGAGAGTCTCAGAGTGACTTCATGAAATATTTACAAGGCTAGAACTGAAAGAATATCATGTTAAAATATTTGTGCAATAAGAAGGAAAAGGAGCAGAAACATTTCACCTCCTTCACTAAATTTATTCCAAACAAAGCAGAAACGAAGTGCACATCAGTCCCCATGGAGATGGAGGTTGGGGGTTGATTGGCTTCATGTTTAGACATCAGCAGGTGTCGAGGTTTTTTCCACCCAAGAATAAACAAATCTGAAAACCCTGCCAGAAGTGAGAAGAAAGTACCAAGTTCTCATATTTTTTAAATTGTTTTTCCCTTTTCCCCTTTCTGTGCACATTTCTGTTTATCTGGCTTTTGTTAATTCGTAACTTTGTGGTTTGCCACTTGGTGACTGAGTTGCTGTGATTCCTAAATGCCTCCACTGTTTAATGATCAGCTTCCACTTATTGTGTAATATCTAGGAATGAAGAAAATTCACAAACTGACTTGTTGCAACAGTGGCATCCTATCACTGTAGCATGCTTGAATTCAGTGAGCTCTTTAGAATGATCCATTCTTTCACAAATGTTTGTAAAGACAGACTGTGGGATTATGGGAAAAGTGTTTAGCCAAAACTCATTAAACTGTAAGAATCTATTACATTTTGGTGTGGATCACTTTTTTTTTTTTTTTTTTTAAAAGAACATGTGATAGGACATTAGCCTTGATTCCTTTCTAGTTCTGGACTGATGTCAAGACAGGCTATACACACACTAGTCAGTTCATTAGGTACACTGCTCACTGACATCAGTTGATCACATGGCAGCAACTTTATGTATTGAGGCATGTAGACATGGTGAAGACGACCTGCTGAAGTTCAAACTGAGCATCAGAATGAGGAAGAAAGGAGATTTAAGTGACTTTGAACGTGGCATGGATGTTGGTGCTGACAGGCTGGTCTGTGTATTACAGAACCTGCTGATCTGCTTGGATTTTCCCACACAGCCATCTCTAGGGTTGACAGAGACTGGTCATAAAAACAGAAAATATTCAGTGAGCAGCAGTTCTCTGGGTGAAAATGCCTTGTTGATGTCAGAGGTCAAAGGAGAATGGCCAGACTGCTTTGAGCTGATAGGAAGGCAACAGTAACTCAAATAACCACTCATTATAACCAAGGTATGCAGAAGAGCATCTCTGAATGTACAACACATCGAACCTTGAAGCAGATGAACTAAAACAGCAGAAGACCGCACCGGTTGGCACTCCTGTAAGCTCAGAACAGGAAATTCAGGCTACAGTTCACACAGACTCACCAGAATTGGACAATAGAAGATTGGAAAAATGTTGCCTGGTCTGATGAGTCTCGATTTCTGCTGCAACATTCAGATTTTGGCATAAACAACATGAAAGCATGGATCCATCCTGCTTTATATCAATAGTTCAGGTTGGTAGTGGTGTAATTGTGTGGGGAATATTTTCTTGGCACACTTTGGGCCCCTTAGTACTGAGCATTGTTTAAATGCCACAGCCTACCTGAGTACTGTTACTGACCATGTCCATCCCTTTATGACCTCAGTGTACCATCTTCTGCTGGCTGCTTTCAGGCCATATCACAAAGCTCAAATCTTCTAATCTGTGTTTTTGAATATGACTCGGTGTACTCAAGTGGCCTCAATCCAACAGGGCAACTTTGGGATGTAGTGGAACGGGAGATTTGTATCATGGACGTGTGACTGTGTGATGCTATCATGTCAATATGGACCAAAATTTCTGAGGAATGTTTCCAGCACCTTGCTGATTGTATGCCATGAAAAATTAAGGCAGTTCTGAAGGCAAAAGGGGTCCAACCTGGTACTAGAAAGGTGTAACTAATGAAGTGGCCAGTGAGTGTATACTGGTTTGGGAGCATATTTGACAATTTACCAAAGCTCCTCTCTGCATATGACTCGATGATGCTGACATAAGGACTCTGTGTGGGCCACACCATCTGTTGCAGGACTCTTGAGTCGTCTTGTGACTAAAGGCATTTTTCCTAAGACTCCGGCTGTATATTAGGACTTATTGGGTTGTAAAATACATTTTGTACAAATCGATGCCTCTCTGATGGTGGTGCATCACAGGAATCTAAACATCTACAATGGCTTAGCCATTAGCACATTAATATTGTTTTTACTGACTTAGGTGGGGCTGATGTAAGGACCGACTCAGGTAAGACCAAAAAGCCTGTAGTTCATCATTAGAATGTGGAAATTTGGGTCCTAATTTGGGATTTAATGATGTAAGAATTAGCTTTGCTAGAATGGTATTGGTCTCGCCCCTGTCATGAAAGACAAACGCCAGCAATAAAAACTGATCAACACACTCTTCACAAAACTTGAAACAATGCTGGGGTGATGAAGCCAATAACGCCGTCTGTTTCAATGGATCAATGGACAATCTTTTTTTTAATCAAATTGTTTAGAATTGAGAAGAACTGGCAAAAACACTCATCCACCACTCCTACATCAATGTGGCTTTTCATCACTTGATTACTTGTTCTACAGCTGTAACATCTGTACTTGTTCGACTGCCAGTTTGTTGGTGAACTGCTTCCAGATTCAGACTAAACTGCAGTGTAAAATTGAGCTTTTTTAGAGAAGAACATAAGCCCTGTGATCATCCTTTTAAAGCGCACAGTCATCCGTTTTCATTCGCCTGTGGGTTCACATCTCACTTGTTCAGCGTTGCAGTTCGTCATTAATCAGCAGGTTGTTACTGTGAGAGACTGCTGCTCGTCACTGGAGCAACACTGTCTGACTGACAGCCAAAAGCTGCTCTGTTCAAGAAAAAAAAGGTTTGGCACTGTTTGAATGCTGCAGCAGAAAGAGACACAGAGAGAGGGAGAGAGGTTTATTTCAACATCTCACTGCTGCTTGTGAGCTGCTGTTTGAACGCTGGTGTTTTGTTTACTACATTCATCTGAACTGCACTGGCACAGAGAATTAATTAACCAAGACGGTCTCTTGACACTGAAATCTCTTTTTTGAGAAAACCGACTGAAATTGTTGCACAGTGCTGTTTCAAGCAAACAAACATGGAGCCAACAAGTGCAGATTGAAGAAGATGGAAAAGAAGAGTCTTTAGACCGAAGTTCTGTTAGCGCCTCCTCGAGGCTGCAGTGAAAGAACAAACAAGATCTCGAAGACTCATTTCTCACTTTGTACATCCTCAGTTCTTTCCTCACCTCATGTCCTCATGTCAAGTGATATCAACTAACCCTAAACCCTAACCCAAGTTTTGGAGAACAATAAAGATTTTTCTTTGAAGTATTTGAAATTTTCAATATGTGTGACTTATAATTTTTATTTATTTGTACCCTGTTTGCCAAAACTTGAAACAACAGTTTTCAAGAACCAACAAGAATTCAAGCTGTTACGATAGCTTAGGGTTAGGTGGACTAATAATACACAGCTGTATTGTTATTCCATTTGTTTGTTGTAGCTCACTGCTGTATTTTACAATTTCAGATGTCAGATAAGCATAAAAGAGTGTTCATGACGACCCTTAGCAGGCAACTGGGGGTTAGCAGGCTAAGCATGGTATTCTGGAAGTAATTTTCCTTACCAACTTTTCTGGGGAATCTCCCACGCTAGACGATCTACCCCAGAGTCTTTTTCTAATTGAGTATGCCTGGAAAACCTCCAAAGGTAGGTGCTTTAGAGGCATCCTGGTTAGATGCTTTAACCAACCCAGCTTGAACCACCTGAGCTCCTTATGACACAAAGGAGCAGCGGCTTTATCTTTAGAACCCCTCCAAAGATAAAGCAATTTGCATGTTGCACACTGCTTTGTAAAGTGGTTGGCATGGTTGATCTCTATAATGGACATTCCAACCTTTGATTGTGTAGTTAACCGTCTAATGTATTTCCCACACTGTCATATGTCAGTCATGGGTATTCTTCCCTCCTATTGGTAGTCACTTCCATTGCTAGCCGCAAAGTTGAGATGAGTTAAACTTGGGTCTGGCTTGGTTATTTTGCCTGTCATTGCTGCAAGTCGCTGCATTTTCACATTCTGCTACATCACTGCTAGTTTCTACCTGCGTGGACGGCTGTTTTGTCTGAGTCCAACCCCCCCACACGAGGAAACTCATTTTGGCCCCTTGTTGTTTGGAATGTTGATCGATGGGAAAAATTGAAACCTTCGCCTTCAGGTTCAGCTTGCACTTCACCACAACAGCCCGGTACTTTGCTGGGGATGTAATGCTTCTCCATTTCACACACCACCTTCCCATCGCTTGTGAACAAGAACCCAAGATCCTTGAACTCCTTTTTACTTGGGGCAACAAAGCTCCACCAACCCAGAGGGAACAATCCACCATTTTCCATCAGAGAACCACAGCCTCAGACCTGACTGCTGACTGCATGAAACCCTGTATTTTCAAATCTAAATTTTGGCAGGTATGTATGTCAAATTGTCAGTGTAACTGTTTGAATTCAAAGGAAGCATTTATGTTTGTGTGTGTGTGTGTGTGTGTGTGTGTGTGTGTGTGTGTGTGTGTGTGTGTGTTGGCAGCAGGTCTTTCTCCTCCCTAGAGTGTCTTTAAATGGGACAGTTACCCTGGCCTGCTACTGTACCACTGGATACACATGACACAAGTATTCATTACATTAGAGTGTAAGTGTGTGTTGGTATGAGCATCTGTGTGCATGTGTGAGTGCCAAAACGATGTGGGTGTGTTTTGTTACATTTCCATTTATTGTATTTTTTTGGCTGTGTTTTTTTGGCATGACTTTGTGTGTGTGTGTGTGTGTGTGTGTGTGTGTGTGTGGGTGTGTGTGTGTGTGGGTGTAAGATGAGCACCAGATGGGAGGTGAGACCATCAGCTGTTTATTCTGCTTATTCAATGTGTTTATTCAATGTTTATTCAACTTTTCATAATCACATACACACACACACACACACAGATCTGTACTGCTGTCTTTGTGAGGACCTTTACTGATGATGCATTCCCAGGCCCCGTTACCCCAACAGTAACATAAACCTTAAAACCAACCCTCAAACAGCGGTGAGGGCGAGCCATTTCCTCAGTCCCAAGGTCCTCTAAAAAGAAAAACAGATGTACAAGTACAGACACACACTCACACAGCTGTCTATTCTCACAGTTTCCTCTATGGCTGGATAAACTCGTGTCTCCCTTCACAGATTTTGACTGTCACCTCCCAAAATAAAACGCCTGGATCTATTTTAACTGAAGCGCAGCTCTTTAATCAGGATGAGAACAAAACCATTAAACAAAAAAACAATCTGCCGCTCCCCGTTCAGACAGCGGCCTCGTTTCTTGACTCGACCAAGTGTTTGACGATCAGTCGCCTCACACTCACAGGAGGGAAAAGGTTTTTAAGATTTCTAAATCAAGCCCAACTTCAAAGACACTTTTTGCTAAAATAAGAAAAGAAAGGCGCCACTTGGGTGTTGAGGCTCTATGGACTGAAACTTCCTGTCATGTGTCTATGTTTATGTCTGATAAATGTCCTGTACTGTCACTTTAAAAGGGACAACTCACCCATTTTCCCTCTGGATAGCAAATGCATATGTTACTGTTATGTTTTTACATAACCTTTGTCATAACTGGGGTGTGTATTTTGAGACTGAACAACATCCACATTTGCACACAAGACCTTCATCTGTCAGTGGGTTGAACCAAGCAAAATAAAATCAACACATTATTTCTGTTGGAAGTATTCCCCAAAGTTCTGAGAGTGCCTTTCATGTCCATTTGAGCATAAAACTGTACAAATTCAGTACAAAACTCTGCACCTCAGCCCAAGTGTGGCACTGTCAGCACACTGAATGACCATTCACTGCTGCAGCTGTTATCTGGGATGGTCAGAGAAATCCTAATGACCTATGTCAAAGTTGGGAACGTGACTTTATTCAGGGGCTTGAAAAAACCTCTTTGCATGTCTTTTATTTTAGGCTTTCCTGTTTGCAGGCCAGTAAAACCTCTTTGGATTCTACACCAACATTGTAATGATCTGCCAGACCTCTGAGGTGCTCCTCACAGAGGAAGCTGTCTGATCCAGGATTACAGGCATGAACACCTCTGAGAGACAAAAACATGCTGATCCATCTCGGCACACTTCCTATCAAGGTAACGCAGAATCAGGTTTCTTTTCATCTGCTTTCTATCACTCACTAGAGTCCACTACATTAACCCTTCATGTGTTTCTGCCTTTATCCTGTAGCAGCACCTCACTTTTGTACTGAGCAGCTTAAGAAACATCTCCTTTTTTATTTTTGTAGATATCTGTGCAGGTTGTTGATTAGACAGGAAAGTCTTGAATATCATCACCAGGTGTCCACTCCTTCTTCTTTTTTCTTCAGCTGCTCACTTTTATTCATTTTGATTCATGGTCTTCCTCTTTTCCTCCAGCTTGGCAGCTCCATATTCTACATCCTTTGTCTAACATATCCACTCTCCCTCCTCTGCACATGTCCAAACCATCTCAGCCTTACTTCTCTAACTTTGTCTCCAAACTGCTCAACCTGAGCTGTTCCTCTAATTTCTAATCCTGTCCATCCTGGTCACTCCCAATGAAAATGTCTCTATGGATCGTTTACCCGTTTCTTTAACTCATCCATTTGGATACTAGGATTAATGACTTGATCCAGTGACCTCGGAAGTCAGATGTCGGAACTCGGAAGTGACGTCACTCCGAAGTTGAGTGTGTTCCAGTAGTAATGTCAGAAAAATAAGGAAAAATGGGATTTGCTGTTCATTAGAAATACAACACAATGCTTGTTTTTTTGCTTTTAAAAAACACTGCTGCAGCACATTCATGGATAGAGCCTGGTCAGTGCTCTGTGCATGGCTTATTTGGCGAGTCACAGTGGCAGTACAGATTAAAGGTTTTACAGTTTTACTACTGTTTATGTTCACTGCCACCATCTTGGATTGTTAACTTGGGGTTGGTGTGGCTGCTCCGACTTTCCGAGTTGGAAATCTGACTTGACTGGGCATTTCAGTTGAAAATTCTGACTGGGAACACTTAAATTCTGACTTCTGACTTCAACTGGAATAAACTGTAAGGCCATGGTTACTTTGATTGACAGATCTGCCAGCGTGCTGTTTGCTAGGCTTCACCTCTGCTAATTGGAGTCACCAAACTCGACCTCTGGACCATGTTTGGAGCTTTTTAATGCAATTATCTGTCAAATAATATGGCTTGCTGCACAGTCAATGTACAGTGCACAGACCGTTCAGGCAGTCTGTGCTCCAGTTTTGGTGAATAAAATTCTAGCATTTTAAATGGATGTTACTTAGCCCTAATTCGCTGGTACTTGTGTCTATGTGAAGTCTATGGATGCTGCTTGCTAACCAAGTTATGTGGCCAAAATAACACTTCACCCTATGGTCCAAATATTAAAAAAAAAATAAAATAAAAATAAAAAACAACAACATGGCAGTGGCCATGGGGCTGTGGAGTCTGGAAACCAAAGGATGAAGTCACAGTGGTTATATCCATCTTTTATATACAGTCTGTATACAACTTACTATTAACAAATTTCATTATAAATAATTTTTTGTGTAAAAATAAAAAAATTATAATGGTTGCAGCCATGTGTAATGCTTTGCGTTCCCTGTGGGAACTGGCCTTTTGTTTGTAATCTGACTTCTTTTAAAAATCCTCTGCCAGGGTGGTTTGCTCTGAATTTCACAGAAATCCTCTGTTGCTCCATTTCTCCATCAGTAGTTTTTCTTTTCAGCTGAGACCAACAAACCCACATTCCCTTTTCTCCCCTTCTCTGGTGATGGTGTCTTAATTGCTTAATTGCATCTAATAATCAGGTGTGGAAACATCAGTTTTATATAAAAATGATGAGTTAAGGGATTGTCATTATCCATTCATTGTTTAAAAAAGAAAAAAAAGTGGAAAATGAGGCTCGTGCACGTGGTTAAAATTTCACGATTAAGATTTATAAAGGAGGACCATGCGTATGTTCATGAATCTGAAAAGACTGTGTACACAGTTTTATGAATCTGGTCTCAGGTGTTTTTGAAAATATTTCTACTTCTTTTAATTTACTGACAGTAGTGGCTTGCGGACAAGAATCATCTCATTTTGAGCTGTGATAAATATGTACTGAATCTCCTGCATCACGGCCACAAAATGGGATTTGAAGAATTGTATGGCAGCAACAGCACGCCTGATATACTCCCATCTACCTTTGATTTCTGCCTCTTTTGTTAACTGTAATCATTCAGCAACAGTACCAAGAGCTGCACTGGCTTTAAAGCTGCCCCAGGAAAGTCTGCTTGCTACGTCAGAGTTTTTTTAACCTTCTGTTTTGAAAAAAATCCAGAGCATTTGCTCAGCTCTTTAAGGCCAAATTGTCATGCTTCATGTGTTTACTGAATATGAAAAACAAAAAGATATGGACTGTTCCAACCATGGAAGGCTTTGAAAGGAGTTGGAATCAATGGACCGTTTATTTAACCCAAACTTGGGCCCAAAATATTACAGTATTTGGTGTGGGCCTCAGTGCTTTTCCCTGAGATCACCGATGTTCCTTTCTACAATGTAGACATGTTTTATTTTTCCCCCTTGCCCCCAAGTCTGATGTTCTTTGCTACTATTGCATGCTCAGTCTGGCTAACCTCACTTTGCTGTTTCATAAAATAAAAACTGTGAGAGGGATACACTCATACTCTCACATACAGTAGTGTGAAAAAGTGTTTGCCTCCTTCCTGATTTCTTATTTTTTTGCATGTTTGTCACACTTAAATGTTTCAGATCATCAAACAAATTTAAATATTAGACAAAGATAACACAAGTAAACACAAAATGCAGTTTTTATTATTAAGGGAAACAAAAAATCCAAACCTACATGGCCCTGTGTGGAAAAAGTGATTCAACAATAAGAAAGAGACTGGGCAAAAATGGCTGCATGGCAGAGTTCCAAGACGAAAACCACTGCTGAGCAAAAAGAACACAAAGGTTCGTCTCAGTTTTGCCAAAAAACATCTTGATGATCCCCAAGACTTTTGGGAAAATCTTCTGTGGACTGACGAGACAAAAGTTGAAATTTTTGGAAGGCATGTGTCCCATTACATCTGGTGTCAAAATAACACAGCATTTCAGGAAAGGAACATCATACCAACACTAAAATATGGTGTAGTGTGATGATCTGGGGCTGTTTTGCTGCTTCAGCACCTGGACGACTTGCTGTAATTGAGCAAGTCCACCTCTGAATGGCTTAAGAAAAACAAAATGAAGACTTTGGAGTGGCCTAGTCAAAGTCCTCACCTGAATCTGATTGAGATGCTGTGGCGTGACCTTAAAAAGGCGGTTCATGCTCGAAAACCCTCCAATGTGGCTGAATTAAAACAATTCTGCAAAAATGAGTGGGCCAAAATTCCTCCACAGCGCTGTAAAAGACTCACTGCCAGTTATCGCAAACACTTGATTGCAGTCATTGCTGCTAAGGGTGGCCCAACCAGTTATTAGGTTTAGGGGGCAATTACTTTTTCACACAGGGCCATGTAGATTTGGATATTTTGTTTCCCTTAATAATAAAAACCTTCATTTACTGCATTTTCTGTTTACTTGTGTTATCTTTGTCTAATATTTAAATTTGTTTGATGATCTGAAACATTTAAGTGTGACAAACATGCAAAAAAATAAGAAATCAGGAAGGGGGCAAACACTTTTTCACACCACTGTATGTAAACTCACACACACTGTTTCTACCAAACACTGGGCCACCTTTACTGCCTAAACAACAAATTCAAGGATAAACAACCTACTTTAAACCCCACCACGAACCGATATGTACAATTACAACCATATGCATGTACAGTTAGAGTGTCTGAGAAAAAAACTCTGAATTTTTGAGGTTAAAGTAGTAAATTTACAGGAAAGAACTGGTAAGTTCACAAGAAAGTCACTGGAAAATTAACAAGAAAAAAAGTACATTTATGAGAAAAAAACCGCCTCTCGGCCAGTTTGTGAACGCCTCTGTGTCCCACCAGAAGAGCTGGAGGAGATGGCTGGGAGAGGGAAGTCTGGCATGAATGGATGGAAACATCAACAACAGGAAGCATCTCTACACAGCCATATGTCTGAAGGAGCATCTCTGTCTTTATTTGAGGAAATCTAACCAGTGAACTGACCGAGTCAATATTTGATGGCGTGGAAGTTGTGACTAATTGTGTACAGACTCCACTAACTTAATGATTAGGATGAGGTCAGCGGCAGAAAGAGAAGGCTGGATCTACAAGGGAGGAAGTGTCATAAAAAGGAAGAAAAGTTAAAGGGAGAAGATGGAAATTTAAAGAGAGACAAAAAGAAGTTTCAAAGACATCAACGGGAAGAAGGATGAGCACTGAGAGCTGCATTTTTACTTCAGAAATATAAGACAGTCCAGTGAAAAAGAGGAGGAAAACAGAAAGGAGGTAGACAGATGGGTGGATGAAACACAAACAGAAAAAAAACTCCTGGAACAAAGACGAGTTTGAAAGAGAGCTGCAGAGGGAAGAGCAAAGTGAGCGCGAACACAGCGAGAGTGGAGGAAGGCGGCAGCAGAAGGTGTCGGTAAACAGACAGTTTGAAGCAGGTTAATGAGCTCACATAAAACAGAATGACAGAGTGAGGATGGTAATTAACACTGTTACAGGCTGACCTGAGATCTGCAGGTAGGGCTGTGACACGTCTGTTACATCACACACGCACACAAACATTGAATCAGATAGGTGGAAGATTAAGTAAAATTTCACCTTTTGTGTTCTGGTATAAGGTTTTTTGGTAGCACTTTATAACAACTACACACTATTAAGCGTTAGTAAGGCATTAGTAAATGCTTAATAAAGCATTACTCTTCCCTAGTATGTAATTTATAAACAAGATATAAATGATTTATTTATGTTTCATAAGCTCATAAAATGTGTTCATGCTATCATTTAGAAAGTCTAAGTAAGTGATTAACAAAGTATTTAGATGCATATTTATACATATAATGATTAAGATATGAGCTCATTGTTTGTGAGTGTGTTAATAGAGGTTTTATAAATACTTATTTCATATTGTAATTCATGGTTAATTCAGGCAGTTACTGGTTGTTAGTTCAGTATTTTGTGTGACCTCATCTAAAGTGAGGACTGTTTTTACCTTATAAAGCATTTATAAATGAAACTGAAAGGTCAGCAGGACCTAAAGACTCAAAGACATCTCAGCTGTCTTCACAACCGAAAAATGACACAGACAAATCACAAAGAGATACAGAACATAGAAATATTTATTGTAAGATTAAACATAACGCACCTGAAGTTCACAGAATACTGAAATGTATGTAGGACCAGAGTCAGTTTGTAGGAGGGGTTTAAGAGAGACAGAGACACAC
>VUQI01058211.1:0-18461 GCA_015106735.1 Paratilapia polleni
GGCCTAGGCTGCTGGGGACTTCCCATGATGCACTGAGCACTTCCTCTTCCTCACTTCCTTTCACTCTCCATGTGTTTTATACACCATTTGCATTTAGTCATTAGCTATTATTAACTCTGTCTCTCTCCTATAGGTGTGCCTTTTTGTCCTGTCTCGCTCTGCTCTCTTTTGTTTCCCCTCATCCCCAACCGGTCGCGCCAGATGGCTGCCCCTCCCTGAGCCTGGTTCTGCCGGAGGTTTCTTCCTGTTAAAAGGGAGTTTTTCCTTCCCACTGTTGCCAAGTGCTTGCTCATAGGGGGTCGTCTGATTGTTGGGGTTTCCTGTCTTTTCTGTCTAATATTGTAGGGTCTTTACCCTAAAATATAAAGCGCCTTGAGGCGACTGTTGTTGTGATTTGGTGCTGTACAAATAAAATTGAATTGAATACTCTCCATGCACAATCATTTTCCTGGTACTGTAGAGAAGATAAGTGTTGGATATCAAAATTATAAATCATCACCATTGTGTACAGTGTGATGATGGAAACAGGCTCACAGGACAAATGGGGAGAACAAGAACTTAATATTTGAAAGATTTTCAAACAAGCACTTAAGTCTCCAAATGTTAAAAAATTACTCTATTAGAAAATTATTTTAACACAGAAGGAATTATGACTTGAAGATGAGCTTGGTATCAAAGTTGGCCTTTCATATGCTATATCATGGTTTGACCAGAAATCTATTCCACATGGTGATTTGAGCCTTTAAAGTTTTCTGTGATGAAGTATCAGAAAACAGTTAAAACATCCAGGGTACCAGTGCTTGTTTCTGTTGCTCTACATCACAGACACTAAGTTGGTGGAGTTTTGTTACTGAAAGCAAAATATATCCCATTATATTGATGCTCAAAATTTGTGATAGAAAAATCATCCTTAGACAAAAAGAGATTTTGGCTTTACAGTGTCACACTTGGAGAGGGTGTAAATTTGTTTTGTTTACAGGCTTTTCAGCCCTGAAAATCTGATGTACTTCAGAAGTTCTGAGGGATTAAAAAATGTAACTCAGACCATTTTCATAGTATGATGGTACAATTTTGCATGGCTTCATTAATTATGCTAAAGTTATTACAGTTATTATTAAGTTATTAGCAGCTGATCCTGAGTGGATAAGGTGGGAGGGACCCAAGAATTTTCCATGGAAAGACCCACCTGCATTTCTACCAACATGCCCAGAGCTGTGCTTCACAATTCAGTGGACGCTTGCAGAATTTTGGCAGGTAAACAGTAAAAGTGAGAGGCATTTGTAATCAAATCCCCCAGAGGCCTGTTTAGGAACAGAGCTGTGCTGGTGCAACAGAAAACTATCAGCATGAAGAGATGCATCACATGACAAAAAATATGTATTTAGAGAACATCTCTTTTCTCATTACTTTAAAGTTTTATCCATTAATATTTTCTTTAAAGCAGTTATTAATACTAGAGTATGTGTGAAACAAACACATGTTGTGGAGACATTTAACTTTTTACAGCCAAAATCTTTCTAATACTTTAAAGAATAATATTATGGAGTGGTTATCAAGATGGGTGAAGAACAGACAGACATGCAGAGATTTCTCAAACCATTAGTAGGATGATGAACAGGTAAAGTAAAGCAGGTCCAGAAATTGAACCATCAGCCTTTGGATTGTGGGGAAAAAAGAACCTACCATTTGGGAGCTATTGGGTACCCTGCCTCTTTCCCTATGACAGCTGGGATAGGGTCCAACCAGTGACCCTGAATTGGACAAACAGAATAAAATGGATAAATGTTCCACTGGATGTTAGGGCACAAAAATTCCCCAATTCTCAGGAAATTTTGACACAGGACCTAAGTAATAAGATAAAACTGTCACTTTACTGACATGGCACTTGGGTACATGTGTAAATTTGGGGCAAAATAATGTAAAATAGAGATGTGATACTGGAAATTACTGCTTTAGATTCAGAGGTTCAACAAAACAGGGTCCCAATTGATGGATTCACTTTCCAGCTTAGATCTGTGTTTTCGTACTAGCAAAAATGAAACAATGGATGTGACGGCCATACTTAATGTTACACTCATAGTAACAAAGCCAGGAAGAATCACGTAATCTAAATTAAGATGTTGTTTCTTTTGTGTACATGATTGATGTTGCTGTTTTTTAATCAAAGGCCACATGGAAGACTCTGCTAGTGTAAAGCAGTAGTCTGTTTTAAATATCCATTTCATGGGTTGATAGCATTGGTTATCATGAAATAATGTTTCATAATATGAAAACTGGTATATTTCAAAGACATAATCAAAATGTAATATATGACAAGGCAACTATTAAACTTTATCTGGGCTTATTACAGCTACTGTCTGATTGCATTGTCTTGATTACATGGAATTAATCACTACCCAGCCCTATAATTGGAAATACACCAGGTTACAATAAACTACTTTATTAACAGTTAAAAAGGTGTCAGTGGGAAGAGTCAACATTATGTATCTGGATACCAGTACAATTGGTTTTTTCACCAAGCATATGTGCCACAAGGCAACCTATTGCAGAAATCAGCCAATGGTAAAAGCTTATGAGATGGCACTGAAGGAATGATTAAACACCTCTCAGCCAGAGCCACTTTGCAACAAACAAGCACCCATTGCATTCTGACCCCAAAGGAACTTTTTGAATGGTCTAACTCATCATTCAGTTCTATGTTTCAGCCAGTGATGTTGATAGCAACAGGGCAAGGTTGATGGAATAGTTTAAATCCAGCAAGACAGTCCCAGGAACCCACAGCCAGTACAGCTTTGCTCCAGTCAATGAAACAAAGCTGAAAACTGGTCAGTATGTGGTTACCATCTCCGACAATACATGGTACCTTACAATAGTTCAAGATGTTCGGGAAAAAGATGTCTATCTAGACTTCTTGGAGGTCCTGCACAATCATTTTACTGGTACAGTAGAAAAGATAAATGTTGGACACCAAGATTGTCAAACAGCCTGGTACCAAAATGTAGGTAAAAAGGAGGTCTTTCATATGCTATATCATGTTTTGACCAGAAATCTATTCCACATGGTGATCTGACCCTTTAAAGTTTACCCAAAAAGCACTTTTTTTAAGTTTTCTTGAGTGAAGTATCAGAAAACAGTTAAAACATCCAGGGTACCAGTGCTTGTTTCTGTTACTCTGCATCACAGACACTAAGTTGGTGGATTTTTTTTTATTGAAAGCAAAATATATCCCATAATATTGATGCTCAAAATTTGTGATAGAAAAATCATCCTGAGAAAAAAACAAGAGATTTTGGCTTTACATTGTCACACTTGGAGAGGGTGTAAATTTGTTTTGTTTACAGGCTTTTCAGCCCTGAAAATTTGATGTGGCTCCTGTACTTCAGAAGTTCTGAGGGATAAAAAAATGTAACTCAGATCATTTTCATAGTATGATTATAGTACAATTTTGCATGGCTTCATTAATTATGCTAAAGTTATAGCAGTTATCATTAAATTATTAGAAGCAGCTGATCCTGAAGGAATCAGGCAAGAGGCACTCAAGAATTATCCATGGAAAGACCCACCTGCATTTCTACCAACATGTCTAGAGCTGTGCTTCACAGTTCAGTGGACGCTTGCAGAATTTTGGCAGGTAAACAGTAAAAGTGAAAGGCTGGTGCAACAGAAAACTATCAGGATGAAGAGATGCATCACATGACAAAAAATATGTATTTAGATAAATGTGTTTAGATAAAGCTGTTATGGAGTCACAAAATAATTTGAGTTTATTACTCCATCCAAAAAGATTATCTCTGTGGAAAAACTGGCATTTAATATTTTACAACCAAAATCTTTCTGATATTTCAAAGAGTAATTTCGTGGAGGTTACTGAGATGGATGAAGAACAGACAGACATGCAGAAATTTCTCAGACTATTAGCAGGATGACCTGGTAATGTAAAGCAGAGGTAGAGCGGGTCATCTACTAATCAGAAGGTCAATGGTTCGATCCCTGGCTCCCCTAATCTGCATACTGAAGTATCCTTGGGCAAGATACTGAACCCCAAGTTGCCCCTGATGGATCCGTTGGAGTGTGAGTGTGTCTGAATATTAGCACTTAGGCTGAATAAAAGCACTTAGGCTTAGAAAATAGTGCTTGTATAAATGTCTGTGTGGATGGGTGAATGAGGCATGTAGTATAAAGCACTTTGAGTGCTCAAAATTGAGTAGAAAAGCGCTATATAAGTGCCAGTCCATTTACCATCTCCATCTATTGAATTGCTGAGGCTTTAAGCACTGTAAACACACCCATATGACAAGGTTCTTCAAATTTTGCAGTGTTGCACATCCTATCTTTATGATGGCACATGCAAAGTTTAATAACTGATTATTTCTTGTCAGAAAGTTGATTTTTCTCAGTCCTGAAATGCTGTTATGATGTATTTGTGTACGTCTTTAAAATGGTCGGCAAAGTTAGAGTGTTAAGATGGACATCTAGTAGGTTGCGGTCAGTGGTGCAATGTAACCAGGTACATTTACTTAAGCACAGTAAGTACAGTGTTGAAGCCTTTCTGATAATGAAAGAGAAAATGTATTTATTGTGTATTTATTCTTATCTCACAGCTTGCGACTTTACTGATAAGAAATTTCACATTAACATGTCAGATTATAATGCATGAAGAACTGTTATAGATTAACTGCACAACAGTATGTTAAGTAGTTAAATCCACTGCTAAATCATTAAATAATGGTAGCAATAATGATGTAATATATATGAAGTAACACTCTGAGGGGCCAGTCTACATAATTAGTTTTAATACATGCAAATATTGAGTTTTTGGCCAGTTCGAGACAACAGAAACAAGCTGTTAAAATGACACTGACTTATTTTTTATATAAAAGTAAATCTTATTAAACAGTTGCCTATTTACACATCCAGCTGACACAAAAAAAACCATTGGAACTAATCTTGAGTTATTTCTCTCCACCTGCTGAAGGTAAGCCCAAATTCTACTGCCTTTTATCTGCTTTTGGTCTTTAACATGTCCCAAGGGAAATGTCTCTCTTTATCTTTTAATGCTCCATAATCTTTAACTGTGTCTGTCTGCAGTTTGTTGCTGGACATGTAGTCAACCAGTGAGTTCACAAAGAGTGACTGTTTTAACACTGCATTTTTTTTAAAGCCTATAAAATGCATTAACATGTCTACAGTACATATACTAAATGTAAAAGCTTAACTATTTGTTATACACTCACTGGTCACTTCATTAGATATACCTGTTCAACTGCTCATTAACACAAATCACATGGCAGCAACTCAGTGCATTTAGGTATGTAGACATGGTCAAGACAACCTGCTGAAGTTCAAACTGAGCATCAGAATGAGGAATAAAGGAGATTTTAAGTGACTTTGAACATGATTTTCCTGCACAAACATCTCTAGGATTTACAGAGAAGAAACAGAGAAAAAATATCCAGTGAGAGGCAGGTGAAAATGCCTTGTTGATGCCAGAGGTCAGAGGAGAATGGTCAGACTGCTTTAACCAAACCGCTCATTACACCCAAGGTATGTAGAAGATCATCTCTAAATGAACATGTTGAACCTTGAAGAAGATGGGCTGCAGCAGCAGAAGACCACACCGGGTGCCACTCCTGTCAGCTAAGAACAGGAAACTGAGGCTACAATTCACATGGGCTCACCACAATTGCACAATAGAAAATTGGAAAAATGCTACCTGGTCTGATGAGTTTGAAAGCATGGATCCATCTTTGGTGGCTGCTTCCAGCAGGATAATGCACCATGTTACAAAGCTCAGATCATCTCAAAATAGTTTATTGAACATGACAGTGAGTTCACTGTACTCAAATGGTCTCCACAGTCACCAGATTTAAGTCCAATAGAGCACCTCTGAGATTCGGTGGAACAGGAGATTCTCATCATGGATGTGCAGCCAACAAATCTGCAGCAACTGTGTGATGCTGTCATGTCAATATGGACCAAAATCTCTGAGGAATGTTTCCAGCACCTTGTTGAATCTTTGGCATGAAGAATTACAGGCAAGGTGTACCTAATAAAGTGGCTGGTGAAATTATTCTAAACTCAGACTTAAAAAAATACATCTTAAGAAAAATTTGGTGATCTTTGATGAAATTCAGCATGTGTTTTTCAGGTATCTCACAGCCTGAGTAGTCACTGTATCTCTTTCATGTATATCTAATTGCATGAAGATAAATAAATTAGTAAAGTTACTCTTTTTTTGTAGCTTCAATGGCTCACTCTGATGAATTAAGAATGACATTTTAATCATTTAGCATTACTGGCTCATTATGTATGACCTAGTTTCAGGTGCATTCATGTTCACATCCCTATGATCCTTTGCCAATCTAAATGTTAGCAAAGCAAAGCCACATTTATCTGCCAATTTTACTGTTGGCTTGAGGAAGAAATTTTAATTGTCCATGTAACATTTTATGAATGACTCAATCTTATTTCAAGTCACGCAAAGGTGTGTCCCTCCCTACATGTAACCTTTAAAATCTCACTTCTTGCACATTTTTACACATCCTTTTATATTGTAGGGTCTTTACCCTAAAATATAAAGCGCCTTGAGCCGACTGTTGTTGTGATTTGGCGCTATATAAATAAAATTGAATTGAATTGAATTTTCTTCAGAAACTTGTGGCCGCTATGCCTGACTTTTACCACTCAGCCATGAATATGAAGATGGATGGATAGTGATGGATAAATGTAAGAAATGCAGATCTGGCAAAAGAGAAAAAGTCACTTTGGCTGCCAAAAAGTATTGGTTGTGTTAAGCTTTAGATTGCGTGATCTACCCTGTGTCAACACTTAACTGGCATTTTAATCTTCATTGTCTGTTTGGCAGGTTGTTCTTGACCTGACAAGCACTACTTAGGTAACCAAAAGGTTATGGCAGTTACCTCTGAAGTCGTTTGACATTAAGCGTTAATTACATGTGGAACTTTGCATGTGATGTTCTGTCACTTCAGAAAAAAACACAAGATTTTCTCTTGTAAAAGTTTAGAAGTCTGTATTTGGATTTTATTTTAGTTTTATGTTGAGCAATGAAAGAATGTATGTAATTCATTCATTAACAATATAGTTAAAAAAAGCCAACAATACAATTTCAACAGCAACCTTCTTTTAAGTTACTCCTTGAAAACACCCAGAAAACAGGACATAAAGTTTGTTAATTCAGCAAGCAGTTTCGGAGCATACATGTAAAAATGTCAACCCAAACCCACTAATTTCCTTTATTTTAAAGTGTTCTTATACATATTAAGGAAAATTTATTCATCACCTGGTTTTCAGACAGTTTCCACATGTGTGCTACTCATAAGATGTTAATGTCGTAATTTTAATGTGACTAATGTCTTTGCCTCTGGTTTACAACAAATAACAGGTTTTTTCTGTGAAACTTGTCTGTTTTGTGACGCACTTGATTATTTTATTGCTAATGTGTAAGACAGAAGATCCCTCAAACCTGTCGGGTTTCTGCTTTTCCACAGTTGAAACCCTGCCAACCCTGAGGGAAGCTGTAATAGAAAGACAAAGCTCAGTGTAATCAAAGGGCATCCGGCTCTGCATGTCACAGCCTGGCTGGCTTGATGAGGAAGATCAGCACCCATTCAATTTACACATTGTAAAAAGTCTAAAATATTGACTGTGCATCAATAAAAGACAGAGACAGTGAAGGAGACCCCTGTGAAGAACCTTTAGGACATTAAGAATTTGTAAAGCCAACAAACCTTACTTTATCTTATGTGTACATTTAATAAATCTCCTCACCTTTAGTACAGTTAGAAAGAATCAATTTGCTTGCTGTTATTGTTTTAGAGCACAATAGACATGCTCTGAGGAAGTGTGCAGGAATTCCTGGCATCCTCAGCTCAGTACAAAGTGATCCCTGGCTGTCTCTCTCCCACAGCCTGAGGCGAGGAGGCTGTACCTCAGCAGGGGAGGGACTTGGCTGGGCCTGTCTTATATCTGACCAGTGAGCAGTGAGTACCTCTGAGATGTTGGGAGCACTTTAGAATTGCAGTTTCTCTCGTACCAGCTGAGGCTGAATGATCACCAGTGCAGGTCTGAGACTTCATCCAAGCATCCTCGGGTAAGAGCGAATTTTTTCTTTTCCTTTTTTTTTTTTTAAGATTGGTGATGTAAGAATTATTCATTTTTTTGGTTTCTCTCTTAAGAAAATGGTAAAATTTTCCAATGAAAATGCTTTTTCTTTGAGTGAATGTGGCATTTAGTTCAAATTAGAAACATTTAAACTGTAGCTTCCTTTTTTCATAGTGGTAAAGTGGGAGGGAGAATGTCTTGTCAAAGCAAAAAGAAAGGAAATGCAGTAACTGTGTTTACCCTGCACTGTCAGCCAACACCCTCTGATAAAAAAGGGAATGCAAACATTCTTCACTGACCACCTTTGCCCACAGCAGTTAAAATAAGTTTCTAAGCAAAGTAGGCCTGTATGTCACTAATGAGGCTTTCAACAAGTCTGAACACTGCGCTTACATCACCCTTGGATCTATTTACACAACGACAATCCAAGATTTTCCACAGTTACAGCTAAAAAAACTGTTGTGCAACACTTGCACCAATGATACTACTTTGGATCATTCATTCCTAGCCAGTACCTTGTATTTTAGTGCTGGGGTGTTGTCAGGAATGCAGCACAAAGGCTGGAGTATAATGCATATGATGTAATTGGGCTTGTTGTTACACTACATGTAATGCACAAGTGAGAGAAAGCTGCGAGCAATTTGCAGTTAGGTGTCAATCTTAAAATTGCTCTACAGTTTCTCCACAAAAGTAGCAGGTTGTCTGGTTATTAGCTCCAACATGTTGCTGTCATTCAGAAAGATTCTTGGCTCAAGTTAAAGCTTTACAGCTAGAAGTTCAGGACTAATTTAGACAAGTAGGAATACCTTATGACATTACATGTCATGTCATTACATATTCCTTAGGAAAGTGTCACATTTTGTATGAATGTAAATCAATGCCAGTCAGTTTATGTAAGCTTCGAATCAGTCCAAATTCTTACTAAACTTTTATGACACTAATGACTGACAGTCATTAGAAAGAAATCATAATACTTTAGCTGCCTTATTGGAGCTGCAATGATTAAGTGACTTATTTGTTAATTATTATTTTTTGAAGTCAGTTTTTGAGCAAAAATCTACCAAGTTTTTGCTTCTATAATATATATATATAATGCAAAAATTCACAGATTCTCCTCATTTAAAATAAGAGTAACTCATTTAACATCAAATATTTTGGAGTTGTGAACTCTTAATTATCTGGAGCTCAGTAGACACTTTTCACTGTTTTCGGATGCTTCACGGGCCAAGAAAGAACAAAAAGATAACTTGAAGATTATATATAAGTCACAGCCCTAAAAAATGATTCTTTTTTAAGGTACTCAATGCTCTTCTGACCTTAAGTCTACTTTTGTGATGCCTTGACCCCATCATACAGCTGTTAAGTCAATTATGTGTTTTAGTACTGAGGTTACAGTGTTGTTGTGCTGGACTCTGCTATATTCAGAGGTGTGTCCTGTTTGCTGGTGTCCTCAGTAAAGCCCCAGAAACACCTATCCACACCAACTTTATCTAAGACCTCAGTAAGAGTAAAAGATCATTTTATTCACACATTTACAACAATGTCACTAAAAACTGAACATTAGGAGTTTAATGCACATATATGGGAGATCATACCTAATAAAGAGGCCACTGAATGTACAATTTCTCCTCCTTAGAGATCTTATTAAGATGAAAAGGAAGGCAAAACCTTCAGGAGACTTTTCAGATAACTTTATTTTATATCTACTGTTGCATTTGACTGACAATGGCTCCCTTCAGTGCCAAAAATTGAATTTAGTACTAAGAGCAGTAAACAGTGAAGCTGTGTTAGCACAGTGAGGCAACTCTTTGTGCAGGAATTGTATTTGCCTTTGCGATATGACAAGCAAATTCACATGGTGCTATAAATGTAAAGTGAATGTTTGACATCTTTTAAAACATTCAAACATTTACAAAGTGGGTGACAAAATCAAACTGCAAATTCAGCACTTGAAGGCAGAGATACTGAACCGCTGCAGAACTGCTATCGTTGTACCAACACAGAGTACAGTGGATTTTAAATCCACAGCTTTTCATGTTACTTGGCTTGTTGGTTTTTTTAGCCTCAGGGTTTGCATTGCATGCAAACACACCCTTATGCCACTGACATTAACAATAACAGCTGTTAAATTTCCATCTCAGCTAGTAAATCTAATTAATATGCCTACAAAAGTTTACCACAGTAAACATATTAAAATAATCACGTACATAGTAGAGCTTTGTCTGTGACTTTCTTCAAGGCAGTGAGAGTGTTTCCAAGTAGCATGTCTGAGTTCCAGTCCACACCCTTTTTTCTGAGACATACTGTATTGTGTTCACTCCTACAGGTGGCAATGACATCATTTGTCACATCAATCACAGTAACCCTAACTGACAAGATGGAAAGAACCACTGGTTCCCAGAAACCTGTTATGTGACTGTGTAACAGTAATTTAACTGGACTGTTATGAAGATATTTGGAAAGCTTTTTCAGTACAGCATCCTCTCATATACCATTTAAAGAATATGCTTAAAGATTGTGCCACATTATGCCTTTGCTTTTATTATTCCCTGTGTTCCGGTGTTAAATTTAATACCCTAAGGACATGTGGATGTGTATTAAATTTGGGTTGTTGTAGATTTTCTAAACAAGAAACCCTTCATAAGCTTTAAATCCTATTTATTTACATTTCTGGTAATTGATGAATACTTTTATTTTTTTCACCTCGAAGTTGACATTTTTATGCCACAGTGTCTTTAGCGCTTCATTTTTTAGGGCTCAAAAAGAAGCATCCAAGTTTTGAACAAAACTACGCCAAACATGTTTGGAAACTTTTAGATCTCTACTAGGATCCAAAATAAAGTTCTGCAGATTTGAGGTTTGGCTGCATGGGATTACAAAGGTTTTAACTATTGCATAGTGGTTGTATTTGCAGTTGTTGGTTTTTCCTTGCATGTTGTAACAACACAGGGCATCTGGCTGTTCCAGTTTTGACGTGTTACATGCTATCATTGCCAAAAGCAAATGGGGGATGTGTGTGAAAAGTGCTCATAAACTGACAGTGCAGTGCATTTCTTTTTAAACCTTTGCAGGGACATGATAAAATGATAAGAAAAAACTATTTTAGGAAACTATTACTGTGACTTTTACTATGCATTCCATAAACATTTATTTCTCTTATACTAGAATAAAAGCTTTAGCTGGCATGTAATTAAAGTTTCACACTTAAGGTATATACGGTAAATGTGTAATCAGTATTTAGAGTAGGGACAGACAACTTTTTTTTTTTTCTTGCCAGAGAGCCATTAATACAATTAAAGTATTACTAAAATAATAGAAATATCCACCTATATGAGCATTTAAATTAGCCTACATCTTGCCAATTGTCTGATATGCACCCCTGCATAGGTCAGTGATGAAATACACTGCACTTAAAACAGTACAGGCTCACTGTAGTCATGTAGCCTTGAGACTACTTAGCATTATGCTGTCTTGTTTGATTCTTGGGGGGGTTGTTTTGTTTCCTTCCAGCATGTCATGTGTCAGGTTGAGATGGTTGGTGGGGGGTATTGTATTGTATTTTGCCCATGTGTGATTCAGAGACTACATTAAAAAAAATGTCATAAAATAATTTCAATACCAAATCAGGATCAGACAGTTTAAGATTAAACTGTGACTGCCTTATCTCTGTAGGGACGGAGTTTCAAAGCACTGAGGCTCTGACCATAAAAACCAGGGTGCCATTAGTCCTTGGATCTTGGATTTTGGAACGATCAGGAGCATCCGAGGCTGTCCACATACTCATAAGGAAACTAAAAGGTTTGATATGTAGTTGCAAGATAACACATTGTAAAACTTACCAGTACAATTCATGGTTTATGATTTATGGTTACCGTGTATTTTTATTTCTATTTCTCCAGACTAGTTATATTTAAGGAAGTCAGAGATATGATGGATTCTATAAATTTATCATTTTACTTCCTAAAATGTTTTAAAACTCCGTGAGCCAAACTTAAATACCATTTATTTATGCAATTTTACCTTCTCTACGTTAGTCTATATTAATATAGCGATTGTATAACTAACAGTATCAGTAGTGTAAAGTCAGATTTCACATTATGAGAGAATAACAAAGATATGCAAAACAACTCTTTAAGAAGCACAAGTATTAAAAAGAAGTCCAACTGTGGCTCAAAGCATCACAGAAATTCCTTTGGAAAAATCTTTTACTGCATCCTGTTTGGAGACATAATCTGTGTATGATAAATAATCGGACAATTATATAATAAAAGAAAATCAAAACACGCCAAGTTTACAAGTTATATATACACATGCACATGTGTGGAAACAAACTACATTTTGTTTTTAAAAATCTTTTAGAAGTAGCAAGTATAGTCAGTAGTTAGTAGTGCTGTTAAAATGTAGTGTGTTATTGTATGACACAAAGAAAATATACAGCGCCATGAACTGCAGCCTCCAAAATGACCATAAAATTGACTCAACACCACTAAAAACTGTTTTAACAAAAACTAAAAGAATGATTTATTGCAGAATTTTTATTACCCAGCCTGCATAATCTGGTTTAACTGCAGTGCTTTCAAATATATCTCAGATCCGTGCTTCACTATTACTTACAATACAGGGGATGCAAAACAAATACAAAACAAATTCAGTAATTGTTTATGTGTTAACACAGTCCTTTAGGTCAAGATGGACTCCAACCTTCAGGACGGTGAAGTGAAGCAAAATGGCTGCACAGAAGTCCATAAACCTGTGGCTGGCATATTTCTGGAGAAGACAAAGGAGAAGATAACCATATATCAAGCCATGAAAAAGCGTTTGCTTAAGCCAGGAACAGCACTGGCTCTGCTTGAAGCACAAGCTGCCACGGTAGGTATCGTAGACCCGATTAACAACCGAAAGTTTCCAGTCGAAGATGCTGTTAAAGAGGGAATCATTGGACCAGAGATGAAAGAGAAACTCCTCACAGCAGAGAAAGCCATCAGTGGGTATGTAGACCCCTACACCAACCAAATGATATCTGTATTCCAAGCTATGCAAAAAGATTTAGTCCCAAGAGATTATGGATTGAGGCTGCTGGAAGCACAGATAGCCACAGAGGGCCTGTTTGATCCTGTTGAAAAGACAACTATTTCAGTGGACTCTGCAATTCAGAAGGGCTACTATGAAAAAGGTATACTGAATGACCAGATGTCAGAGCTCAAAGTGTTTTATCATCCAACCTTGCAAGAAAATCTTAACTACAGAAGCCTCCAAGAGCAATGCATTGTGGAGCCTGAAACAGGCCTGTTGCTCATTCCTGTGTGCATCACCTTCAAAGGTCTGCGCAAAGGCATTTCCTCCACCCAGCTCCTTGAATCAAAGATCATTGACAAAGAAACATATGATGACCTACAAAAGGGGAAGACCACAACACAGGATGTGATGTTGATGGAAACAGTGAAAGAATACCTGGAAGGCAAAGGCAGCATTGGAGGCATTGCTATGCTCTCAACCAATCAGAGAATGAGCATTTATCAAGCCATGAAGCAAGGCATACTGATGCCTGGAACATCACTAGTTCTATTGGAGGCACAAGCTGCTACTGGATTCATGATTGATCCCGTAGAAAACAAAAAGTACACTGTAGATGAAGCTGTCAAAAACAAACTTGTTGGCCCAGAATACCATGCAAAACTGCTTTCTGCTGAGCGAGCAGTAACAGGATACAAAGACCCATACACAGGTGAAACTATATCCCTGTTTCAAGCACTGTCAAAAGACCTCATCGTCAAAGAACATGGAATTCGTCTACTTGAAGCACAAATCGCTACAGGTGGAATAATTGATCCAATCAACAGTCACAGACTTCCTACAGAAGTGGCCTTCAAGAGGGGTTATTTTGATGAACAAATGAATGCCATACTGGAGGATTCAGGGGATGATACAAAAGGCTTTTTTGACCCAAACACAGAAGAAAATCTAACCTATCTTCAGTTGATGGAAAGGTGTGTCACTGATCCTGCCACTGGACTGTGCCTCCTACCTCTACATGATAAATCAGACAGGCTGAATTTCAGTTTCATTGACTACCAAACTAAAACGGCTTTCAAGGAAGAGAAGGTGAAAGTGACATATGGCAAATACATGGGAATGACAGTATCCCTGTGGGAACTGCTGATGTCAGAATACTTTGATGAAAACCAGAGGCAAGACATCTTTCAAAAATACCGAGAAGGGAAGCTCAGCATCAAGATGATCATTACAACAGTTCTGGAAGTCATAGAAAAGTCTGTGAAAACAACTGAAGTTGTCTTTGAAGGCATTAGAGATACTGTTACAGCCAAACAGCTTGTGGAGGCAGATATCATTAGTAAGGAGGTCCTGGAGGACCTGAAGAAAGGAAAAAAGTCAGTGAAGGAAGTGATCGAAGATGAAAATGTAAATGTGTACTTAAAGGGGAAAGACAGTATTGCAGGTATTCTACTTCCTGATTCTCAAATCATGAGCATCTACCAGGCCAGACAGAAAGGAAAGCTGATGCCTGGAACTGCTCTGATTCTACTGGAGGCACAGGCAGCAACAGGATTCATTATTGACCCTATTGGAAACAGAAAGTTTTCAGTGGATGATGCTGTCAAAGCAAAGATTGTGGGACCTGATTTCTGCCAAAAGCTGCGCTCAGCAGAGAAAGCAGTCACTGGGTACAAAGATCCATATGATGGCAAAATAATCTCTTTGTTCCAAGCAATGCAAAAAGACCTCATCCTAAAAGACCATGGCATTCGGCTCCTGGAGGCACAAATTGCCACTGGCGGGATCATCGACCCAGTGAACAGCCATCGCATACCTGTCCATGTGGCCTATAAGAAGGGGTACTTTAATGAAGAAATGAATCAAATCCTGGATGATCCAAGTGATGACACCAAGGGATTCTTTGACCCCAACACCCAGGAGAATCTGACATACTTGCAGCTCATGGCCAGATGTGTGAGAGATCCCAGTACAGGCCTGTGCCTCTTGCCTCTCAAAGGCAAGAGCAACACAATAAAGATAGATGATAATATTAAGGAATTGTTCAAAACAACAACAGTTACTGTCAAGTACGGTAGGTTCAAGGGCAAGCACACAACACTGTGGGATCTTATCAACTCAGAGTATCTGTCTGAGGACAAACGACAGGAGCTTTTCAAGCTCTTCAGGTCAAGGAAAATCACAATTGAGCAACTCGTTGTCACCATTGTAGAGATCGTTGAAAGTAAGGAGATACGACAGCAAGCAGGATTGAAGTTTGAAGGTCTCAGAGGAAAAGTCTCTGCTGTGGATCTTTTAGATCTTGAAATTGTGGATGAAAACACATACAAGAGTTTGATTGATGGAAAGATGACAAGCACCGATGTGATGAAAATGGATAATGTGAGAGCCTACCTACAAGGAACAAGTTGTGTAGCTGGGTTGATACTGGAACCCTCCAATCAGAAACTAAGCGTGTATGAGGCACAGAGAATTGGCATTCTTACACCTGGCACTGCCCTTTGCCTCCTTGAAGCACAAGCAGCTACAGGATTCATTGTTGATCCTCTGAATAACAAAAAACTTACAGTTGAACAAGCTCTCAAAGAAACATTAATTGGTCCACAGATGTATGAAAAGCTTTTGTCTGCAGAGAAGGCTGTCACTGGTTACAAAGATCCATACACAGGTCAAAAGATTTCGCTTTTCCAAGCCTTGAAAAAGGATCTCATTGTCAGGCAGCATGGCATCCGTTTACTTGAGGCCCAGATTGCTACAGGTGGTATCATTGACCCTTTAAAGTGTCTCCACTTACCCCTTGAAGTTGCATACAGGAAAGGATATTTTGATGCAGAACTTAATCAAATCCTAACAGACCCAACTGATGACACAAAGGGCTTTTTTGACCCAAAGACACAAGAAAATCTGACATACATGGAGATGCTGGGCAGATGCGTGAAAGATAAGGAAACTGGTCTGTTTCTCCTGCCACTGAATGACACACCAAAAGCTACAGCAACAAAGGAAAAAATGTACACTGACACAGATATTAGGCAAGAGCTTGAAAAGACAAGTGTCAACATATCTGTAGGACGCTATTCAGGAAAATCAGTTTCTCTATGGGACTTGATTCACTCTGGGTACTTCACTGAGGATCAGCAGCTTGAATTGATAGAAAAATACAGAACAAGGCAAATAAGCACACAAACCATAATCACATTAGTGATTACCACAATAGAAAACCTGGAGAAGAGTGAAACTCCCAAAATGATAATGGGCCTCCGAAAGCATGTCTCTGCACAACAACTACTGGATTCTGAAATCATTGATGCAGAAACATTCAAACAGATAAAAGAAGGAAAACTCACTTTGGAAGCAATAACACAAAGTGAACCAGTGAGAGGATACCTGAAGGGAACTGGAGGCATTGCTGGAATTAAGGTTCATCCATCCCAGAAAGTGATGAGCATATATGAAGCAAAGAAGGAACATCTGTTAACACCTGGAATGGCACTTGTACTACTTGAAGCCCAGGCTGCAACAGGATGGGTTATTGACCCTCTCAAAAATGAGTTCTACACTGTGGATGAGGCTGCAAAAGAGAGACTAATTGGACCAGATGTACATGAGCAGCTTATCTCAGCTGAACGAGCTGCCACTGGGTATAAAGATCCATACACAGATGTGATAATATCTCTGTTTGAAGCTATAAATGAAAAGCTTATAGAAAGAAGCAATGGCCTTCGTCTTCTTGATGCGCAAATGGCAACAGGAGGGATCATTGACCCAAGTCAAAGTCACAGGCTGCCAGTTCATGTTGCTATCAAAAAGGGATACCTGGATGATGAAATTCATAAAATTCTAATGAACCCCACAGATGATGCAAAGGGATTCTTTGACCCAAACACCAAAGAAAACCTCTCTTACCTTCAGCTGACGAATCGATGTGAAAAAGATGCTAAAACTGGGCTACTTCTCCTACCACTGCATAAAGAAGAATCCCGTGTATTTCATACAGATGAGCAAATCGAGCTTGCACTGAAGAGCAAAACTATGGCCTTAAATGTGGGAAAATTTAAAAACAAAGATGTCACACTGTGGGAAGTGTTGCTATCCGAATACATATCAGGAAAAAAAAGGGAGCAGCTTATAAAACAATACCAGACAGGAGCCATCAAAATTGAGGAGATGATTGAAATACTCACAGTTATAATCACCGAGATATCATCCAAGGAAAGAAAGTTCAAAGGATTACGAAAACAAGTCTCAGCCAGTGAGTTGTTTGAGTCAAAGATTATCTCAAAGGACCTGTTCACCCAAATTATACAAGGTGAAGTAACTGAAGAAAATGTTTTCAAAATGGAATCAATTCAAAAATACCTCGGAGCTACAAACTGCATAGCAGGTGTCAGAGTTGAATCTACAAAAAAAGTTATGAGCATCTATGAAGCTAAAAGCAAAGGTCTGCTTACTCCTGGTACCTCTCTGGTTCTGCTGGAGGCCCAAGCTGCCACGGGCTTTGTCATTGACCCAGTGAACAACAAAAAGCTTTCAGTAGAGGAAGCTGTGGCTCAAGAAGTGGTTGGCAGAGAGTGGAAAAACAAACTCCTTTCAGCAGAAAGGGCAGTGACAGGATACAAAGATCCTTACACTGGAGATACAATTTCTTTGTTCCAGGCCTTGAAAAAAGATCTCATTGTGAAAGATCATGGAATTCGTCTCCTTGAAGCTCAAATTGCAACAGGAGGCATAATTGATCCTGTCCATAGCCATCGAGTCCCTATACAGGTGGCATACCAGAGAGGTTACTTTGATGAAGAAATGAACCAGATTTTATCTGATCCTGATGATGACACCAAGGGCTTCTTTGACCCCAACACTAAGGAGAATCTCACATACCTCCAGCTGATTGAGAGGTGCGTCAGAGACCCAATTACAGAGCTTAGCTTGCTGTCGATTGTCAAGAAAGGAGAGTATTATTTCTTTGTTGATGAGGCAACAAAACTTATTCTGAAGTCTACAACAACAACCAGAGCAGGAGGGAAATACAGAGGAACAACAGTGTCTCTGTGGGATCTGCTGTACTCAAAATACATCAATGAGAAAAAGCGGAGGGAACTTGTACAACAGTTCAACGCTGGATCAATCACAATTGAGCGCTTTTTGGAAATCATCCTGACAATCATTGAGCAGAATACACAAGACACAAAAACTTCATCATCTTCAATGGTCATGTGCCAACCACCAGAAACTAAAGTGGATAGTAGATCAACAAAAACTACCATCACCACAACAATTACAGAGACTAGTCAAGTTGAAAAGTTCCATGGAATCAGAAAGGATGTTTC
>VUQI01058212.1:0-18468 GCA_015106735.1 Paratilapia polleni
TTCAGAAATCATCCCAGAGAAAACAGACGTGATGGCATCAACCTCCATGAACTAACTGTACACAGAAATGTGAATGTGAAATAAATGCAAAGTAAAAAAAGAAAAAAAAAAAAAAAAGAGGCCAAAAGACTCATCCTTTGCTTACAGGTTCTGCACCGACTGTAGACACGTCGTGACATGTTGTAGACATGCTTCGATCAATGTTTAATCTTTGTGTAAACGTCTGAATCAGAATTGCCTAAAAGATGCAAAATGAATTTCAGCTCAAGCTGACAAAGGTGTATGGTATGGTGTGGAAAGTGAATTATTCATATTTTATTGTTTTCAAGTAAGATCCTTTAATTTTTTTTAGATAGACTTCAATAAAATCTTCAGTTTGTCCCCATACCAGCTCACAAATAAATTTGAAGTTAATCTCAAGTTAATTTTAAGTAAATAGGAATGTGAGGTAAATCTGAAGTGAATATCAAGTAACTGTAAAGTCAATGACTGATTAGATTTTTTTAAAGAACAGTAAGAGTTTACATTGATTCACTGACTGTAGGGATAAATTTTTTTTTAAATTCAGAACTATATGGGGAGACACATAGAAGACACTGTTCAGGCAAAGAGAGTTAAGGTTTTTATGGTCATTAGCAACTTTATTACAAAGATAAAAGTATATTTTAGAAATTTAAAGAAAAACTGATACAATACACTTCACTTTGGACACTCTTTGGGGAACACAAAGGGAAAACTGTCCTCACTAAGAGTGTAAATGCTAATTTTATTTGGGTTCCTGCACATGTAGGTGTGGGAGCAAATGAGGATGTAGACGTATTAGTCAGTCACTGAAATTAAAAACAGGTGATTTACAGATGCCATTAAGTAAAGCTGAAGTTAAAAACATCATAAATGGTCACATCCAAAAAACATGACAGGAGCACTGGGACATCAGCGACACAGGAAGACATCTCTACGGTATACAAAAACATGTTGGTAGTGGAAAAAGAGTGGGGAGGAACTGAAGAGAATAAATAATTATCACCCGTCTCAGAACAGGACACACAACACTTAACAAAACACTGGACTTAATAGGCAAATGCACAACCAGACTATGTCTGCACTGCAATAACCCAGGCTCTATCCATCATGTACTGCTAGAGTGTCGGACCTATGAACAGGAAAGAGAGGAAATAATAGATTAATTTTATTTTGGAAGGCCTTTTTGAAGAGGCACTGTCGCAAGTCTATGGCCCATCAATGACCTTTATGAGCCTTAATAGAAATAATATTTTATTTTATTTTATTGTCCCATAAAGCTTCTTATCACTCCAGTCCATTAGGTGGCGGCAATGCACCTCTAAGATGGTTTGCGAACAGCCAGTAAACCAAGAAGAAGCAGAAGAAGCAGCGCAGCCCTTCGACAACAACAATAGCAGGTATAAAAGTCTTTTTTGTTTTATTTACTGTCTATGGTTTCTACATGCGTAAGTTTTCTGTTTTTATTTACGTAATCCTACGTCTGATGTAGTTATTTGGAAACGGATGCTATCAAGGCAGTATGTCTTTATCTTAAAATACCTCCGAGGATGTTCTTAACCGACCAGCGCGTAAACACTTTGATGCGGAAGGATAGTGTTATTGTTTATTTCCCTTTGAACATATAATTGATGCTATATTTTCGAACAGTAAAATAAAATTGGGGATTTTTTTTTAAAACTGAAAGCGGCCGTAAATAATTATTTAATGTTCCGATTATCTCTCTTTAGTGTCCTCTATGTGAACTGCATCCAGTTCAGGTGAAAGAAGAACAAAAAGTGACGCTCTTTTATGCGGTCTCTGCTCTGGAGTCACTTGGTGTTAAATTTGTCTTTTGTCTTTGAGCTATTGACAGAATAATGTAATCCAAAATAAATGTAGAATAAGCTCTTGGACTCCAGTTAAAAGCCTCTTGTTGCATTCACGGACTCTGTGAAATATCATAATAATAGAGTCAGCTTCAAAACACATTACTCAATGTGAAAGAGATGAGGAAAATGAAAGCTATATATTTATATTTTTTTGACAAGAGTAGCCTGGAATTATTCTTTTTTGGCATTGCAAAGTGTTGTCTGGAATACACAAGTGGATTACAATTATTGAAAGCTAACAAGTCCCTGAAGGCAGCAACTGGGAGTGGCTTGAATGGAAACTTAATAGAAAACTCGAGACTGAAGTGTTATTTTCCGTGAAGACTGCAAGAGCAACAGTTCTTTGGTAAGCAGCAACTTCTGTTTGTTTGATAAACGTTAGTGAACGTGAATTTTATAACATTTTGGAGTTATTTATTTCACATTGATATCGGCCATTTGTGTCAAAACGAATGAATAACGGCTATGAAAAACAAGGCTTGCAGTTTTTGTGTTTCTTCCGTAGATTTGTAAACCCCCCATGTAAGTTTTCACATGCCAGAAGACTGAAAGAAAAAGAGAGTCGGAAGTTTTAGACCTTGGCTTTAGAGGAAACACGAGGCAAAATATTTTTCTGTTGATTGCTCGTTGTTGTAACCCGGTCTCACGGCAGTTAAGTGAAATAGTCACCACCTTTAATCTCTTTGCCCTTTTTTTGCTGGACACGAATTTTCCTTTTTAATTGTGTGTTCCTCAGCACAAATTTCCCAACATTATTTCCTCTGTCTGAACACGACTTTTCATCCTTTCGCTCTCATATGTACTGATTCGTGTCACGAAATGACTGTTTTCCCATTTATAAGAGCCAAAAAAAAAAAGAAGTCCACATTTTGACTGGGTTGCGTTGTTGCCCAGTATGTGTAATACACACCGATCAGGCATAACATTATGACCACTGACAGGTCAAGTGAATAACACGGATTAGCTCTTCATCATGGCACCTGCTAGTGGGTGGGATATATGAGGGAGCAAGTGAACATTTTGTCCTCAAAATTGATGTGTTAGAAGCAGGAAAAATGGGCAGGACCAAATTGTGATGGCTAGACAACTGGGTCAGAGCATCTCCAGAACTGCAGCTCTTGTGGGGTGTTCCCGGTCTGCAGTGGTCAGTATCTATCAAAAGGTTACATTTAAATACAACCTTGATGACTAGTAAGGCAAATAATATAATTCAGATATTTTTATGGAAACGATTCCTAAATGCAAATAAAACAAATACCAACCTTGAATCCTAAAAAACTATTTGACTATAATCTTGATTATTTTACTAATTTATTTGGTAACTGTTTATTTAAAATGCTTTCTAAATGGTTCTGTTTACTGTATTTACCTCTAACCGGTTGTTTAAGGATTAAATTTGAAGACTTGCTGCCAGTGCAATGTGTCACAGCCTCACTAACATAAGTCCAAACCACAGAAAAGAAAAATTAAAAAAAAAAAAGTTTTATTATCCCATTGAATTGTCAGTAGCATCAGCAAAGGTTTGAAATATTTATCCACCACTACTTTAAACAATATAAATTTTATTTTGTAGGTGACAGAAAGCCAGAATGGCGGCACTTACAATGGACGCAGGGTAAGAACCAGTTTACTCACTTCCCTTCTATATAGTTCATCATGCAAACAGTTTTACATCTCCGTATGAAACCTGCAGCACTACCCCAGTTAAATGGAGATGAGAGGATTTTTCTTTTCTTTGCTGCTCAAGATACAGACACTTTTAATACTTTCATTTTGAGAAATTTTATTTATACAACCTCTGTTGATAAATGACAGATTTGAAATGTTGAGGTTTAAAAACTGAGCAACATATGACAACAGACCTTGGGATGAAGGTGTTTAAAGCCATGAGTGGTTAAACTTAATTACTGGAGTCTTGCTGTTGAGTTTAGACAGCTTAGAATTTTGATTTCTTTGTATTTCCTCCAAGCTTTTCCAGCTCTTCCTCATCTCTTCTGTTTCTTAGCTCAGTGGCATTTTTGTTGATTTGCGTTTTATGACTTGCAACATCTAATCATCTCAGCTTTTGGTAGCAGCCAAATGCCAATGATATCAAGCCATAGTATAGTTTTATTATTTAGTGAGGGTTTGAAATACTTGCTACCTATGATATTTGCTACACAAAAAAAAAAAAAACCTGAGGTGAATGGAAGTTTGTGTGTTGCTCAAACTTAAAAAAAAGAAAAAGAAAAAAGAAAAAAAAAAAGCAGTTTTTACACCCAAACTCATGGCTATCAAACACACAAACCAAATAACTGCGGTGCTCTGACTTCAGGAGGACAGATATAAAATGTAATACTAACAGGACAACCAGAATAACCATGAGTATAGATAACAAGGTGAAAGTTGTTTTTGTATTAAAATCATTATCTTTTCTGCCTTTCAGGCCTGAAAGGGAGCTGCTACGTGATAAGGTAACAGAGGGCTGAGACCGATTGCATAAGAAATTACAAGCAAGGTTTTATGATCAGTTATTGGCATTATTGAACATCTGTAAGCTCTGACAATGATTTTTATTTTATTTATTTTTTTGTCTGTTGTGTGTAGAGCAGTGAGAAGAATTTCACACGTCGACTGATCCAGTTGTCAGTCTTCCCGAATTTGGTTCCAGATTTTGTATCTGAATATAAAGACTGGCTTTTCTCCTTAAAGAAGCCAGCTCATGCCAAATTGAGGATAGCAGCTCTTGCGAACAGTGATGAGCTGTATGAGTGGGGAAATTTCTATCTTCCCGAGACTGTAACCATGCAGGTTATCGGTGTGTTGGAGGGCATCAGCTGCCCATGTGACGAGCTTGTTCTGATGGTCTGTGAGGACAAACAGGTGTACGCCTACGATGGAGAGGAGCTGCATCTGGTTGCTTTAAACACGGAGCAGCTGTGTACTGTGGGAATAGAGTATCCAGGAATCAAGACGTATTACAACGGGGAGGCCTTCAAAGACATGGTAAGAAGCTACAAGAAAGGTTTTATGATTAATTATCATCATTAGTGAACATCTGTAAGCACTAACAATGTTTTTTTTTTCTGTGTAGAACAATGATGACTGGGAAGAGGTGAGAAAGGGCCCTGTGGGGAGGAGGTTGGATGAAGAACATAAAAACCTGGTGGCAACAATGAAGTCCAGTTTCCTAAAGAATCTCAAACACAACAGACAGCAAAAGCTTCAAAAGGTGTAAATTTAGATGAAGGCACAAAAAACAGTGGCAGCATGTGCCATCAAGAGAGTAGGTTGCACATTGGCCACACTACCCAAGATTCTATTATTTTATTTCACACATAAAGCAAAACTGAACAGTTCTAGATGTGAATGTAAGGCTTATGCTATTGTGGACCTTTCTCTGTTACACTGTGTGGCCTCAGGTCTTCGGCTAAGGCAGAACAATGGATCAAATGGTATTAGCATACTTAATTTGCTACCATAATTTCAGGTTTCTTCATCAATGTAATTTAAAAAAGAGGTGGGGAAATGTTTATACTTAAAGGTTTGTATGTGCTCCACTTCCTGCCATAAGCTCAAAGGTCCCTGATAGAGGCTTCTATCCTGTGCCAGTGGGAATCTGAAGTTGCATTTCATAGATTAAGTTTTTAGCTAGCTGCCCAACAGCCATTGGCTTCTCCCAGCTTTTTCTCATTGATCACAAAGTTTCTTTGTTATATTGATCACTTTTTATGAACTTGTTCGTATAGTTTTTCTCTGTAAATAAATAAAAGACTGAGTAAAGATCATTCCTGCCTCTGTGTGTCTTTCACTGCTCGATCAGACTTACAGTAATCTGTCACTCTCCTTTCCAGGGGCCTCTTCTTCATTGCCATCTTTAACCCCAAATGGGTTTGACTTTGTACAATTCTAACTAGCTTGAAAGTCAATATTTGGTGTGACCACCTTTATTCTTCAACACAGCCTGAACTCTCTTAGGCAAGCTTTCTTGTAATTTGTTTAAGTAGTCTTGTGTTATGATCATCAGAGAGACATGGCTTAACCTGACAATCCAGGAGGAGGCTATCAAGCTAGCAGGCGGCGCTACGCAACCAGCTGACAGGTCAAGAGATTCCAGTAAGAGCAGAGGAGGAGAACTTTCTGTTTACACAAATAACTGGTGCACAAACACTGTGATCACTGACACCCACTGTTGTGCAGACCTAGAGTCAGTTAAGTGTCGTCCCTTTTATCTACCCACATAATACACAGTAGTTATAATTAATGCTGTGTATACACCTCCTGATGCTAACATTGCAGCTGCCTTGGACTATTTGCTAGTTGCTATTAACAAACAACAGAGTGCCCACCCAAATGGAGTGATTTGTAATAGCAGGTGACTTTAACCAAGCAAATCTAAAGACTGTCCCGCCAAAGTTCTACCAGCATGTCCTGTGCCCCACAAGAGGAAAAAACAACCATGTTTATAGTAACATCAAGCACGGCTTTAAAACATCTCTTCCATTATGTGTCCATAATTCCATAAATTTTGACAGGATCTCCAACACCACTGGCTGAAATGCAGCTCCAAACCATGACAGAGCCGCCACCGTGTTTTACAGATGGTTGTAGACACTTACTGTTGTACCTCTCTCCTGGCCTCATATACATATTGACACTTATCTGAACCAGTGGGAAATTACCTTGTTGGTCCAAAAAAAACTATTTAATGCCTGTTAAACTGTGTTATGTTTGGCATTTCTCATAGATTCAACTAAAGAAACGGGAGCAAATTATGTGTTTTTGTGACAGGCTGCTAGTAACAAAGTGCCTAAAGATACAATTTAAAATTGGTTCTTTGTTAAGTTGTCTGTTATGTGTAGACACACCACTGGTTCATCCCTTGAGTTAGGTGCCTTTTTATGCTTGAATGATTCATAGGTCAGTGTTAAGTGGCTTAACAAACAAACAAACAAAACAAAAAAAAACATTCCTGTGAAAATGGTCAGGTACAAGGACTGGACTGAAAATGAAAAAGCAGCCAATGTCCAAAGAAAAACTTTGAAAGATCTTCAGAAATCCTGGAGAACTATTGCTCAAGACCACTTTAAAAATGACAACAAAGTCTGACTCCTTGCAAGCAAAATATAAAGAAATGAGGGGTGGCTCAAAACTGTTACACAGCACTGTAGCACATATTGAAAATCACATATTTGGATTGTAGGAGCTTAAAATATTAGCAAGATATGACATGATAATAAACCTTCAATTCAGAACCAGGAGAAATTCCAAAAACGTTAAATGGGAAAAAAAGAAGGACTCTAGGAGAGACAGAGTAGAAGAGAGAGTGCTTTTCAGGGATATAGAGATATGCAATCCAGCACCTAATATGAAGGAATTATGCAAACATTTTCAGGTCCCTACCATCATTATTTTTCTCAAAAAAGTATTTCAAGGGATGAAGATAGGAGTGTTTAGATGTTTTTCTTGCATCAATTTTTGACTGCCAGGAGTGGTGCCTGGTGTGGTGCAGTCAGTTAAGAACAGGAAACAGAAGCTAAATTCACACAGGCTCACCAGAATTTCTGCTTCAACATTTAGATGGTAGGATCAGAATTTGCTGTAAATGACATGAAAGCATAGATTCATTCTGCCTTGTATCAACGGTTCAGGCTGCTGGTGGTGTGATTGTGTGGGGGATATTTTCTTGGCACACTTTGGGCCCCTTAGTGCCAACTGAGCATCATTTAAACACCACAACCTACTTGAGTATTGTTGCTGACCATGTCCATCCCTTTATGACCACAGTGTACCCATCTTCTAATGGCTGCTTCCAGCAGGATGACACACCATGTCACAAAGCTCAAATTATCTTAAATTGGTTTCTTGAGCATTGTTTAAACGTCAAAACCTACTGCAACCAATCAACTGTGTGATGCTATCATGTCAATATGAACCAAACTCTCTGAAGAATGTTTCCAGCATCTTGTTGAATCTGTGCCATGAAGAATTAAAGCAGTTCTGAAGGCAAAAGGGGGTCCAACCCAGTACTAGCAAGTACTGTGTACAAGTACTGTGCCTAATAAAGTGGCCGGCGACTGGTATGTGGTGTAATGGCACCCAGCACACATCCTTCCTTCTTGGCCAGGAAAAACTTCTTGCTGGACCATGAGGATAATAACTTAACTTAATTAAAACATCTTGCTCTGGTTCCAACACATACATGAGCACTTCAAAAATTCATATTTGGAAAATGAGAGAAAACCACCACAAATTCTGGCTATAATATTAACAGAAGCTTGCTTTTTCTACAAGAGTTCATTTGGATTTTGTACATGGTGTCACACCTAGGGAATATCACACTGACATTGGATGAAAATGTTTTTTTCATATTCAAGCTGTAATATCTGTGAAACCACCCGCCTGAGTTGGACCGTTTTAGAGAATATTATGTGCCTTGTATATAAGAAGCTGTAAAGAAAACAGCAGCCCCCTACCTGCAAAACTGTGGTTTCTACAGGCCTCTAAATCTGCTGTCAGAGATTGGACATCCAAATATTTTAGGGACTTCAAGCATCCATCATTCTGTGTTAACTTGAGCTACACTCCTGAGAGTCCATGTTCATACAGCCATAGTACCAGATATTGACCCTAAATATCTTTCTTTTAATAGTTACCTTAAAGTAGCAAAATGTGCATACACAATCCTTTCATCACATTTATCAAGGCTTGGTTACACATCTTTTTCTAAAAAATCTCATTGTGAAACTATTTGCTTGTGTGTGGGCCTTGTTTCCACTCCCATCTTTAGCAACAAATGGCTGTAGACACTCGTTAATAATTTGCATTTAAAATAGCTTTTCCACGAGTTATTAGACATGGCACGAGGAAGAACAGCAAAGTAGAAGTGCAGTTTCACAGAATATGAAATGTGTTTTATTTGATGGCCTCAGTTCTGAAATCTGCTCATCTGGTTTGAATAAACCAAGAACTACTAAATGAAAAAGAAGTAACAGGCTATTGTCGTGGAAATGTATTAACAAAGTGAGCTTTACTAAGAGACTGCCTTTCTGACTAACATACCCATGTGGTCTTGTTGGATTAAATAAGTAACAAGGCTGTTCAGTAAGGAAGTGTAAAGGAGGCGTTCTGTACAACTGTTTCATTTTGAAAACTCTTTTCTGTCATGTAGGTACATTTCTATTTAAGTCTTAGAAATATGCCTAGGTTGACACTTTGGGTGCACTGCAACATTCTGTCTCAACCGTCTCACTGCAGGTTTCAGCTTAAATCAGTACGCAGAAGTAAAAAAAACTGTGACTTCCTCTTTCAAAGTGAACTCATGATCTTGTACTTTTCCACTACACCATCAACTCTAAAAGTTCAGAGGTAAGGTCCCTGTAAAAGATAAAAAAAGAAAAGGCCTCCAACAACACTACAGTAGCTATGCTTACATACCAAATATACATTCGTTTGAGAGAGTGTTCTGTAAAAAGCCACATTTTCAAAAAGAAATATTAATTAATTTTCGCCAAAGATGTTATGTTAAATGAGATTGGGTGTCTAAAACCCTGTGTCTGTGCTTGTTTTGTCCTGAAAACAGCACACTGGGCACTAAGAAAGAAACTCTGATTTCTGTTTTCACTTTTTTCATGCATTCAGTGTAGGTTTATTACTGAGCATGGTTGCTGATATTTAACCAATCTTGTCTCAATAAGCCATGACACTGAACATGCACATCCATCAAAAATACAGATATCAAATTGTTTTATTTTCTTCCAGAAACCTTTAACACAATGTTAACCTATAAACCTGTGTTATAATCCTTATAATAATATTCTTAGTACCCATGAATTCTAATGAATGAGCTGTTTTTTTTTCTTTCTGCAGTTTGTTGACATCACTTGTAGCAGCACACCATCTTATCCTGTGTGTGTGTGTTTGTGTGTGTGTGTGTTTCCACTGCCACGCCTTGCACAGTTATAAATACTCAGCAACTTCCCCCTGTGTTCTGCTTGAATAGTGACAAGTACCATTCTGTTTGTGGATGAATTCAAACTGTGGGACGGATATGGTCTAGCATTTCTAGCATTATATCTTCACGTCAAAGAAACCATCTGAGGAGAAGGAATAGTTTAAATAAAGGGGAAAAGCGGCAGTTTTCATTTTCCTATACTGTGCATTTACGATGGTGAGTAGCTGCTTTTAAGCATTTTCCATTTTCATTATAAATTGTAAAGATATCCTAATAATTTCTACATTTCTATTTTCATTGTCAATGAAATGTGTCATTTTGTAATGTTATTTTATTTCTAATTGCTTCAGGCTCACCAGGAGAACCAAAGAACAACCGGGTTTCTGACAACGGCAGACCCTTTCAGAAAGAATGCTTTAATAATTATCAACGAAATGTTGGAACTAAGTACACAAACTGAAATCGATACTACAGTGTTAGTGGAGGAGGTACTGTATCTCCAGTGGGGTCATAATGCATCATACATTCACTATGTTTGAACACATAATGGTTCTTTTACAACATAGAAATTGATCTCTCTTTGTGTGAGCAGATTCTTCACAGCATCTTCTTTTTGGGAGAGATCAACCAGCCACGTTATACCCCACGACACATTTTGGTTGATTTAACGGATGAAGTACAAGAAGTTTACCCTGAGCCTTTTCAACGCTGTTCCTCTCAGCTACCCAGACGGAGTCCATTTTCATGTGTGCTAGACATGGTAAGAAACTACTTCCTTGTAAAGTTGTATACACTTGTTACTGTCTTGGTCCTCGGGTTTTGCATTGATTTGGGGGTTTTGAATTCTTAGTTAATGAGTTTTCGTTCCTGTTTTGATTCTTAACTGTTGATCTAGTGTTAGTTTTGAATTCTTGGTTTTTATTAAGCTTCAGTTCAGTTGAATTTTAGCTGCAAATATTTACTCAATCATTTTACACTCCACTGATTAAAAATGGACACCTTTTCTGAAAAATTTTGATGGCAGAGGGGCATGCTGGGAAATATTTTACTTGTACTCCCTGACCTTGCGCTCTGTCATTTGTGGATGATGCGCGTGAACCTGTTGGCATCGACTATGCACCAATTTGTACTATGGCAAGTGTCTTACAGAGTAGTTCATCAACACAGCGGCATTAAAATTTATGTTTAGCGAGCCAAAACAAAAAATTGGTAATGTTCTATGTCTTCCCCGGCTTCCTCAAAAGAGGAAGGAGAGCAGAGAGCAGGATGAGTATACCACCAGGACTTGAGCAGTGTTGTCAATGACTTTGCAGAGCTCAAGGCCCAAGAGATAGAGTCGTGATGAGTGAATAGTTTATGTTTTTGTAAAGGATTGAAACATTGTTACCACTTGTATGTTGAAAATATGCACTCACTGTAATATATATGTGTGTGATATATCTAGGAGCTGGTCTATTGGAATGATTGTTGAATGAAGAATTCTATAAATGAGTGTGTTTGGTACGGTGACCCCGTCCAGTCAGTCAGTGAGGACCCGTGGTTAATGGGCTTCTCTCTTTGTTCCATGCTTATAGACATTACAGTTGTTTTTATTTTACTTTAGCAAAGTTAAATCTGTTTTGTGCTTGTGGTAGCCTGGTTGAAGAAGATGGTGTGAGTTTAAAACATTAGCTTAAATACATGTGTCCGTTCCCCTGACCTCTGACTGAGGTTGTTGTCCATGGTCCTGATCAAAAGCTGGAATGATGCTATTGATACTGATTAATTGCTATATGATATTATTTTTGGACTTACAGTGTGTGAGGCAGTGTGTTGCTCGGATAGACGTGGCAGTAAGTAATATCTGTCCCAGGGCCTATCATAGAGTTGTTACACCTGTGAATGTGATGCCATTTTCCAGAGAATTGATTGGTTAGTAGATGGTGATTTCATACCTGTTGATCTCTAATCTGGGACATAACCTGCTCCGGAGCAGGTTACATCTGCAGCATAAGTTACCATGGGGATGTACCCTGGTAAGAATTGAACTGCCTTTGCAATACTGAAAACTCAGGGTTAACCCTGAAGTTACCTGGATAGGCCCAAATCCTGTTTCGTAGTACAAGCCTCTAATGTTCTCTAAGTCTCCCCTGGCTTTATTAGGATTTCCTTTTATTCCCTTTTTGGACTGAATAGTTGAACTTTGCTATTGGCCAAATAAAAGGCTCGTTTTTGCTGGAACCGTTTGCGTCCTGCGTCCTGCTTTTTGGTCCACAGCTCTACACTCCAAACACCTGCTGTGGCAGTTACCTCACCTAAACATACTCAAATGTTACAGTTTGTAATTAATGCATTTCACAAACACAGCATCACTCAGTTAATATTTGGATTTGTGGGAATACAACATCTTAATTTATGTGGTTGTCTGCAGATTGTTCGCCTGGTTGGAGAAAATAATGAAGAGGACATAAAAATTAGACTGCAACAGCTCTACCGCAATTCTGCCAGAAAACGGTTTTTAATGTCTTCCACCATCTGTATCTCTCAGGCACATGAGAAGTCAATCAAGTACTACGGAGTCTCCATGTCCAGTTCTGTTAATATAGCTAAGAGAATCATGATTGCTGCCTCCTGTTTGAGTGCCTGGCATGATTATGTAGCTGGTGCAGTGATGACCTACTTTCCAAGAGACAACAATGAAAGTAAATACAGGGACGAGAACATTGATGGAACCATTAGACTAGAGAATGTTACATGTGAAGCATTTAGACTCTGTGATGGAAGAGAAATGCCTCCCTGCAAATCATGTGGCAATTTGTTTTCTTTGCAAAATCACACTCAAGGTGAAAATCTCTACGGCAACTGTGCCGAAGCTGAAAGTCTGAGCAACTTGCTTAAAAATGAGACACAAGTTCAAGAGAGAGCACAACTACAAGCTCCTGAGTTGTGGACCGATGAGAGGAAGGTGGCAGCAAAAAACAAGGTTTTGACATATCTTGGGGACACACTGACTGAGATTAATTTTAACTGGATGAGGAATTCTTCAGCCCAAGATAATTGTAGTAGTAGTAATAGTGTAGTAATAGTAGTAGTAATTGTTGTTGTTGGTAACACTGACAGTCCGACTTTTTTGTGGATATAAAATTTATGATGTCAGAGCTTCTATATGTTTGGCTTTATCTTTGCAAATGCTTTAACTCCTATTGGTGTATATTGCTGTTGTGAGAACAGAGATAAGAATGCATTCATGGAAAAGCTTGTAGCCAAAAATGACTAATGTAAACTTGAGAGCACAGTATGTCTTGATTTTTATCTCCTGCAGCCTCATCTAAAGAAGGGATTATTCAAGTAATGATACAACATACAACTATGTACACAATAATTATACAATAAAATGTTAAATAATCAAAAAATGTCTGTTTTTAGTGCTTTTGTGTGTGTGTGGGGAGGGGGTTCTTCTCTTTTTTTTCTTTTTTGGTTACTAAGCCTATTTCACTTTCCATTTTAGGATGTGTTCACATAAAACCCAGATGCAGAAGCACTGATATTCTTTGGAAGTTTTTGTTACTACTTCCACTCTTTACATGCAAATAATAGTACAGTGAAATGTCTCAGGGGTCACTGATTATGTTTAAATGGAAAGAGACACTACTAAATCATTTTAAATGTCATAAACTATTTTGACTCCCTGACACAGTGTCTTAAGTTAAAAACTTATGAAAAACTTATCAGTTTATTGTTTTGAGTTTTATGTGGAATCATTTGTTTGCAATTGTTGAAACTAAGTTTTTCTCTCTTTCTTCTTTCAAAACTTCAATACGTGATTTACTCTGTTAATATTTATTTATTTATTTTAGTTTGGTGTGTATGCTCTTTCTGAATATAGTAAAGGGCATATTTGCCAGACATGCAGTCTTTTCTGGATTTTATATCAATTAAGATGCTCCTTCAAAAGCCCATTGGCTTGAAAGAAATATCCAATAACTGGAAGCTAGCAATAGATTTCAGTTTAGTAACTTCTGCTGCAAAGAAAACAACTTGTGTACAGTAATGATATTTGGCTGCTGACAAATGATCACAGCTTCGTAGAAGTGAAGTTTCAACTTCTGTTTTGAACAATAAACTAAGTAACAAGATACATATAAATATCAGGTATTTGCTATTGTTGATTTACAGTGCATCCGGAAAGTATTCACAGCGCTTCACTTGTTCCACATTTTGTCATGTTACAGCCTTATTCCAAAATGGATTAAATTCATTTTTCACCTCAAACTTCTACACATAATCCCCCCTAGTGACAAAGTGAAAAAAGTTTGCTTGAAATGCTTGCAAATTTATTAAAAATAAAAAACAAAAATATAACATGTATATAAATATTCACAGCCTTTGCTCAATACTTTGTGGAAGCACCTTTGGCAGCAATTACAGCCTCAAATCTTTTTGAGTATGATACAACAAGCTTGGCACACCTATTTTTGGGCAGTTTCTCCCATTCTTCTTTGCAGAATCTCTCAAGCTCCATCAGGTTGGATGGGGAGCATCGGTGCACAGCCATTTTCAGATCTCTCCAAAGATGTTCAATAGGGTTCAAGTCTGGGCTCTGGCTGGGCCACTCTAGGACATTCACAGAGTTGTCCCGAAGCCACTCCTGTGTTGTCTTCGCTGTGTGCTTAGGGTCATTGTCATGTTGGAAAATGAACCTTCAACCCAGTCTGAGGTCCTAAGTGCTCTGGAGCAGGTTATCATCAAGAATGTCTCTGTACATTGCTGCATTCATCTTTCTCTCGACCCTGACTAGTCTCCCAGTTCCTGCTGCTGAAAAACACCCCCACAGCATGATGCTGCCACCACCATGCTTCACTGTAGGGATGGTATTGGCCAGGTGATGAGCAGTGCCTGGTTTCCTCCAGACATAACGCTTGGCATTCAGGCCAAAGAGTTCAATCTGTGTTTCATCAGACCAGAGAATTTTGTTTCTCATGGTCTGAGAGTCCTTCAGGTGCCTTTTGGCAAACTCCAGGCAGGCTGTCATATGCCTTTTACTGAGGAGTGGCTTCTGTCTGGCCACTCTACCGTACAGGCCCAATTGGTGGAGTGCTGCAGAAATGGTTGTCCTTCATCAGGTTCTTGGTTCATCAGGTTCTTGGTCACCTCCCTGACTTCTACCCTGATCGCTCAGATTGGCCTGATGGCCAACTCTAGGAAGAGTCCTGGTGGTTCCACACTTTTTCCATTTACGGATGGTGGAGGCCACTGTGCTCATTGGGACCTTCAGTGCTGCAGGAATTTTTCTGTACCGTTCCCCAGATCTGTGCCTTGATACAATCCTGTCTCAGAGGTCTACAGACAATTCCTTGGACTTCATGGCTTGGTTTGTGCTCTGACATGCAGTCAACTATGGGATCTTATATAGACAGGTGTGTGCCTTTCCAAATCATGTCCGATCAACTAAATTTACCACAGGTGGACTCCAATCAAGTTGTAGAAACATCTGACAGATGATCAGTGGAAACAGGATTCACCTGAGCTCAATTTGCTTGTCATGGCAAAGGCTGTGAATACTTATATACATGTTATATTTTTGTTTTTTATTTTTAATAAATTTGCAAGAGTTTCAAGCTAACTTTTTAAATTTTGTCATTATGGGGTATTATGTGTAGAATTGTGAGGTGAAAAATCAATTGAATCCATTTTGGAATAAGGCTGTAACATGACAAAATGTGGAACAAGTAAAGCCCCTTGAATACTTTCCGGATGCACTGTAAATGGTGATAATACTCCATAAGTTAATTATGTGAAATGTAGCAGCAAGTGCTGAGGCTTGGGATACTGACATTTGGTCTATGGACATGACCCATGACAATTCATGTAAGAAAATAAGAAATGTTCTGCAAAAAAATGGACAAATCAAAATTAGAAGAACATAGTTGCAGAATATAATGGGACCTGTTCTGAAACCAGATGTACAGGTGTATTCCAAACTAACAAAGTGTGACATGTATAGTGGACTAATACTATACATGAATCATTATACAAATATAATGAGAAAAAGATTAACAGACTCATGATTATATGTGATATATTATGAGGAATAACTTATGGAAGTAGTAAAATACACAAAATGTGCTTAAATCAAAGTTAACTAGAATATATAATGGTGTTAATTGTGTGCATTTTACCCTATGACCATGTGTGATGTATATTTCAATGGTTTCAAGTTCAAGTTCATTTTATTTGTCATTCCAGCCATATTGAATTATGTTTCTCGCAGCCTGAGTAAGTGCACAATTGTAAGATTGAAACCTTCTGAATGTCTTAATTCATATTAGTACATATTAGAATACATGTACTAAGAGGCACTAGAAGTGTAAATTTTTTTTTTACATATAAATATAGCAAAACAATTAAGAGTAATGAAAAGGGGATTAGTAGCTCATTTCATGTGAGCAGTCTTGGAAGGCCAAGTTGCTGTGTCCACATCAGTAGCTCGACACAAGACCATAACCCCTAACCCTAACCTTCAAGACAAGAGTAAGGTGTTGTGCATTGTCCAGTGGCACCCCTGGCTATAACAAGCAAAAAAAAAACCAAAAATTAATTTTGTGCAAGGTTATCCTATTCAATATATGAAACTGCTACATTAGTTTTATTTTTAATGCTTCTTAGTATATTATTAAAGGTAGCAGCATTACTCCTCCACATCAAAAAGATGTAGAGGAGTGCCCCTGATCCTTCAATGACCATTCATTACATCTTAAAGAAGCATGCTGATTTGAAATATTTACATTAAAACTTAATGTGGTTCTTTGATTGTACTTAACAGTGCCGTAAAAAAGTATTTGCCCCCTTCCTGATTTTACGTTTTTTTGCATATTTGTCACACATGTTTCAGATCATCACACAAATTTTTATATTAGACAAAGATAACCTGAGTAAATACAAAATGCAGTTTTTAAATGATGATTTTATTTATTAAGGGAAAAAAACTATCCAAACCTACCTGGCCCTGTGTGAAAAAGTAATGCTTTCATTCCCATCAAGGTCACCTGAATCATCAGAGTTTAAAGATCCGAACACAGAGCGGTACTGAGAACCTAAATGAGCTCAGAAACCCCAAGTGGCCACAATCAACAGTGAAGATTAAAGCCGCAGTGGTTATTAGCGTGTTAGTGTGTTGAGTCAGAGACATGCAGGAAGGCCTTCACCGGTGCTCAGGGTTCCTGTTGAGACCCAACAGAGGCCAGATGTCACAGCCTGCCCTCACCCAGGCAGCACTGACATCCAGGAAGCAGAGCCTGCACTATTGCCTGGCAGTCCGTCCTGCGATGTACCTCCCTACCACAGCCCCAGCCCACCCCCAACACCTATAGTGAGTTCTGTAGTGCTCTATAATTATAGCTATTATAAATCTTATGTGTGAGTGTGTGCTAAGCTAGTGCTGTGCATTAAAAGAAGCAAGTCAGGTGAAGCCCAGTCCCACCCGGTAGGTGGGGGGCAAAGGCACAGCCAACAACCCCACAACCCCCACCCAGCCCCGCCACCCGCCACCTTATACCCCAGAAAAGAGTTTGGATGATAAAATAGATGAGGTGTATGCACTTTACACTGAGCCTTTTAAATGGTGTACCTCTCAACTACCCAGGCGGAGTCCATTTTCATGTGTGTTAGACATGGTAAGAAACTATTACTTCCTTGTAAAGTTGTATATAATTACTACTGTCTAGGTGCTAGGGTTTTGTGTTGTTTGGGGGTTTTAGGTTCTTAGGTAACATGAGTTTTGAGGTTTTTTTGGTTCTTAAGTATTGATCTAGTGTTAATTTTGAATTTTTGGTTCCTCCAAACAATGACAAAGACAAAAAAACAAAACAAAACAAGGATGAGAACATTGATGGAACCATTAAACTACCTGAGAATGTCAGGTGTGAAGCATTTAGCTTCAGTGATGGAATAAAAAATGTCTCCTTGCCACTCGTTCAACTTTGTTTTCTTTGCAAAGAACTGACAGTGAAAGCAAAAAACTCTACGGCAACTGCACTGAAGTTGAAAGTCTGAGCAACTTGCTTACAAATGAGACAAGTTAAAAAGAGAGAACTACAGTGTTTGCCCCCTTCCTGATTTCTTATTTTTTTGCATGTTTGTCACAGTTAAATGTTTCAGATCGTCAAACAAATTTGAGTATTAGACAAAGATAACACAAGTAAAAACAAAATGCTGCTTTTAAATTATGATTTCATTTATTAAGGAAAAAAGATATCCAAACCTACCTGGCCCTCTGTGAAAAAGTAATTGCCCCCCTTGTTAAATCATGAATTAACTGGGATTAACCACAGTTTTTAGAAAGATGAGTTCAATTTTACCAGCCACACCCAGACCTGATTACTACCAGACCTGTTGAATCAAGAAATCACTTAAACAGAACCTGTCTGACAAAGTGAAGTAGGCTAAAAGATCTCAAAAAGCAACAACAGATCTAAACAAACAGCTGAGAAACAAAGTCATTGACATTGATCAGTCTGGAAAGGGTTACAAAGCCATTTCTAAGGCTTTGGGACTCCAGTGAACCACGGTGAGAACCATTATCCACAAATGGACAAAACTTGGAACAGTGGTGAACCTTCCCAGGAGTGGCCGGCCGACCAAAATTATTCCAAGAGCGCATCGACA
>VUQI01058213.1:0-16531 GCA_015106735.1 Paratilapia polleni
CCCCCCGGTGATCACTTGGTTTTGCAAATGTCTAAAAGCCACACCTCAAAGACCCTGGGAGTATTATACAGGCACCAAGATGCCCTTGTCAGAGCAAGCTGCTGATGCTTGCAAAATTCATGCACCCTGTCATTTACTATGTCACAAGGACATCACTGCATAGAGATTTTCTTCCATTTTTTTCTGCTTTTTCATTAGGCCCCTCTATGTGTTTTCTCCCTTTTTATTATGATGCTCTTCTCCCTCTCCGCCTTCCTCTCTGGGTGTGATGATTTGCAGCTGGTCTTTTTAGGATGTCAGTTAAACAGTCCGAGCTGCCCTCGGTTGATAGAAAACTAGACTGATACTTTGAGGCAGACTTGAGTTGAGGAGCCACAGAGAAAATAACTGTTTTTGGAATGCAGGCACTATTAGGATGAAGGTAATATTTATTTGGTGCTCAGTAAGAAACCGGCGCCTTTATTACTGTTCATTTCTTCCACAGTGTAAACCAGAGAGATGAGAACATTAGGAGAAAGAGGTTAAAAAAAGAAAAGAGATTAGAAAGTAAGGAGCATATCCGCTCATAGCTGGAACCACTATACAGCTATTTTGCTTTCATGGCTTCAGTATTTGCTAAAGAAATCAGATTTGAAAATTGTTTTCTGCACACAGGAAGCCAAATGCCATAAGCCAGACAGATAGGAATCCACCTGGGCCAAATGACATTTTCTCACTTACCAATTCCCAGACAACATTACTTGGTTGTTTATTGAAATGTACTTGGCCTTTTGGACTGTGCTCCTTAGTGAGCTTAGCTCAACTGGAAACAGGAGGAAACAGCTAACCGCCCAGCTGGCACCACCTCAGTAATTATTATATGTAGTTTTGTTTAATATAAAAAACTTGAAAAATGACAGCCTGACATTTTACAAGTGGTTTGTGTTTACCTGCTACTGGTATTTTGTTTCTTGTGAACAGTCAAACTCGTTGTGTTCGCAAAAATCTATTCAGGCCGACAGCAGAACATTAATTTTTGACTCAGGCAGATGATGTTTGCTTTAAATGAATTTTGTGTACAATGCTTTTTGTTGTCTTATCAAGAGTTAAATTCGAGTATTTGTCTCCTCAATATAAGGTGTAATCAAAAGGTTCTGGGAAGCGGCCAATAAAAATCAAAAACCTTACCTGATTTAATTTGGCCAACTTCCCCTTCAAGATAATTTTCACATGCACATACAGACTGTTTTCAGTGCCAGGAGTGGACGTCCCAGCAAATTCACCCCAAGGTCAGACAGTGCAATGCTCAGAGAAAATATAAAAAACCCAAGAGCTCCATCTCTGGCTGAATGTTTTGCAGCCACAGGACCTGGGCACCTTGCAGTCATTGAGTCGACCATGAACTCTTTTGTATACCAAAGTATTCTAGAGTCAGATGTCAGGCCATCTGTCCAACGGCTGAAGCTTGGCCAAAATTGGGTCAAGGACAATGATCCCAAGCACAGCAGCAAATCTACAACAGAATGGGGGAAAAAGAAACGAATAAAGGTGTTGTAATGACCAGTCAAAGTCCAGACCTCAACCTGATTGAAATGCTGTGGTGGGACCTTAAGAGAGCTGTGCATAATTGAATGCCTACAATCCTCAATGAACTGAATCAACACTGTAAAGAAGAGTGGGCCAAAATTCCTCCAAAACAATGTGAGAGGCTGATAAAGTCATACAGAAAACAGTTACTCCAAGTTATTGCTGCTAAAAGTGCTTTTACAAGCTGCTGAATCATGGGGTGTATTTAGTGTTTCACACACTGTTTCTGCATTTTGGCTTAGTTTTTGTTAAATAAATAATGACATGTTATAATATGTCATGTGCGGTTGTTCTTCTCAGGTTGTATTTACTTAATTTTGAGACCTGTTGTGGACGAGATAATTTTCATTACATCCTGTTTTGTGAAGCCTTAGAATTGACACAGGGTGTGCTTTCTTTTTACCATGACTGTATAGCTGGTTAGCTCAGCTTAATACATAGCTTAGCATAAAGTCAGGAAGCAGCTGGCTGTAGCGTTGCATTTATTTTGCAAACATGAGCCCATCTCATGTGGTGTTTTAATCTAAACCTGCAAAGAGAGTGAGAATTTCCTTAAACATCACACTACTGCAGTACAAGGATTGTCCACCTCAAATTCTTTAAGATTCCAGGAAGAAATATTTTGTTGTCTATCTGCAAAGGTATGGCAGACATTTTTCTCTGTAGGGCTCATCCTGTGAAAAGTTTCACAGGAGTAGCTTTTGTTGTTATTTACTTCTTTCCGCAGACACAAAGGGCTGTCACACAGTATTTATCAATCACAAAGCATTTGTATTCTATTATTTACCGTCACCCCCTCCCTCTGCCCCCTATCTGTGCAAAATTACCTCCATCAACAGTGCAATCACTCGTCTCCTGCTATCCAGCCTGGCTGACTGGCACGTATTAGTTTGCTCGCTCGCTCTGTCACAGCGGTGCTGCATTGTCAGTCCAAAACAGCAGGGACTGAGTTGTATGTCAAGGATGTCGGAAAGTTTTCTCCCTGCGTTGGGAGATGTGTCAGATCTTTTTCAGAGATGAGCATAAATTTGAAGTGAGAGGGACCCAAATATCCACACTAATGTCAGTTTTGAATTTAAATCCACATGCAGTGCGACTGTAAAACATTTCATAGCATCTGTGCGTGTGTCAAATTGTCAACTGCGTTGTTTTCAGAAGAGATGCATGTACCTAAATATATACGCGTGCACCATCTCTCTTGTATTTGAATGAGCAGCTCTGAAAAGCAAATATTAAACACAAGAAGCACATTTTATTTTCAATAATAGCAGCAGCACACTGACTGAATACTGAACATTATAGCAAGGAGTGCTGTAACAGTCAACAGTTATGCTGCTGTCTCATTATAAAGGATAGGTTTGTTTTATTAAATCTATCTGTGTCTGCAAAGATTTCTAACTGTAAGCGAAACATTTAATCACAGAGTGTTGTTTTAAGTTTTATGTTGGATTGTAAAGCAACAAGCAGATCATTGGAGGCTCACATGGATGGCTGCACTGCTGATTTTCTTTAGCTCCGAGTTTCCAGTGTAAAACTAATGATACCTGACAGATAATATCAACATACAGGAGATGCAGCAGCATATTGCATTCATTCAGCATCCCTGCGCCTGTTGCTCCCCTCAGCAGGGATAAAACCCTCAGACACTAGCAGATAAGAAACTATGCTGATAGAGAAACTATGCTGCATTAGAGATACTGAAAGAATCATTTTGTGACTTATTTATAATGTAACAACATGTACCACTCAGTGGCATGCATACTAATGCAATCTGACACATAAGAGAGAGCCAAAAGTTATTTGAGTTATAACTCCTGCACAATGCTGAGGTGCTGAAAAATGATGCCAAAACCTCAGAGATATCTGTCACATAAACCACATTTTTCCTTTTAGTTTGATTCAGGAGAGTCCGATTCAAAGGTGTTGCTGTCACTTAAGTTCATTCACAGTTTTAAAGTTTCCTCAATTTACAGCACAGCGTGTGTCCTCCCACGTTTTTCCACAGTGTTGTGCCAGAAAATGTAAGAAATGCAAAGCAAAATTACAAAAAAAAAAAAAAAAAAGTTCAATTAGAATTACACTTTTTATTTCTTTCCTGGATATAGGCCGGACATATGCTTGACTTTCCCTCCCGTTACTGAGTTTCAGTTGCTTGAAATTGCTTGAAATTTTAATCAGTTTTCATGTAAGTCACTTTGTTTCAAGCACACATGTGGAGCAGCAGTCTATGGGGAAAAATCAAAGTGGCTATGACACTGCCAGCCTGAGATGGAGACATGTATGTGCTCCTCCAAATCATAATAGGTGTGTTACAATTTGCCTGCCTCACAGGTCCCTCCAGGATCCATAATGTACATGAGCAAACACTCATATGTGCCCGTTTGCAACTGTGTATTGAGATCAGGTGGAGACACTTAACATGCACACATATCACACAAAAGGCAGCTCAGAGTTGCTTGTATATATTTGTGTTTCTAGCCAAGCCTGCTTAAAAAAATCTGCCTAAAGTCTCATAAAAACAAACGTGCCAAACGGCACTCACCACAGTTGTCTTGGTTACGCAGCTGCATACATGATCTTTGTCAAACCCTGCCAAGTAGTTTTGTTGCCTAAACTTAATGGAATGGACTGGCATTTGTATAGTGCTTTCTGAGTCTTAATGACCACTCAAAGTGCTTTACACTACAACCCACATCTACCCTTTTCACAAATACTTTATTCTGTGCTTTATCTGCCTATCATTCACATCTAAAGAACCATAAATTAACCTAACATGTATGTCTTTGGACTGAGAGGAAACTGAAGTACCTGGAGTAAATCCACACAGGCAGAACATTCAAACTCCTCTCAGAAAGGCACAGAGACCAAGAGATTCAAACCCAGACCTCCTTGCTGTATGGCAGTAATGCTAACCACTGCACCACCATGCTGCCATAAGGCAGGACTCACATATGGCCATAACCAGCTATGAGTTTATGGGGCTATTATTGCTTTTGCTATAATAATAGCCCCATATGAGGTCACCAAGGTCTGGACCTTGTAAATTATTATTATTATTATTTTTTTTTTCCAAAACAAGGCAGTAAAAATTGGCATGACTCAATGTGTGATACTCTAGATGGCTTTTACTTTGAAAAGTTATGGCTGCCCTACAGTGCCTCTGATTGGGCACAGCAAGACCACAGCTATTGAGTAAGTAACTTTTTTTCCACGTGGTATTTTTCGTTTCAAATGATGGAAAAATTCTGTATTTTAATATTTTGTTTTATTTCATTGTTTTATACGCACAACATTCATCTTCCATATTTCTGTATACACAGTTGCTCCCGCAGAAGAGGGTAGCTGGTCACCTGTGCAGTTTGGCATCAAAATGTAGAAGAAGTTAATAATCAAACCTGTTGTATATGAACAAAGTTACTAACAGGCAGCTAGCTTGGCGAATGCTACCTGCTAATTGAAGCTCGGCTAGCTTGCCTTGTGATGATTGGTTATTATTGCTATGACGATCGCACCAGCAAAGTTACCCCTCAGTCCATGTGAGTCTTACCTAACCCACTTAACCAGACCCACAACTGCTAATAAAAGTAAAAACTAATGTCTTGCCTAATGTCTAAAAATATGTTGTTTGAGCTTTGTTATAGTGGACACAGTACTTTTAACCTTAGCTAGGCTCTACAATGTGTTTCTCATCCACACATTAATACACAGCATTGTTGGCAGAGCTGCTATGCACGCTGCTCGCTTGCCATCAGGAGTAACTTTGGGCTTAATACTCTTTCCCCATGAAACTGGCTACCCCCAGTTAAAACTAACTTCCCACTGTGGTTGCTTCTGTCATGCTGTAATTTTAACACATTAAATGCCACGACCAGGTTATGCATTATGACGAGGTTGTGTTTTTTTTATTTTGTTGTTGCCTTTTTCTATAAGATCAAGTTGACTTTTATCCAGACGGAAACATCTCCGCAATTATTGGATGGATACCCATAAAATTTCGTACCAGCATTTATGGTCCCCAGAGGATAAGGCCTGCTGACTTTAACATCCCCTGAATTTTCATTTAGTGCCACCACATAAGCGCTTTGAGTGGTCAGTAAGACTAGAACAGCTCTATAAAAATGCAGTCCACTTACCATTTTACCACGAGGCTGACATTTTTGTTTTAGTACCACTAAGCAACTGAATTTACTTCCCAAGGGAGTGTGGAGTGATTTTAACATTTCCACCTTTTATGAGTAATTTAAATCCCCTCCAAAATGTGCATATTGTTAAATTTTCACCCCCACCCCAGAAATAATTATGGTCACAGTTACCTTCCACATGTTCAGCAAACTCAGTGGTCCTCTTGTAGTTTAAATCCCTGGCTATACTGATTTTACAGATTGATTTAGTTTTACAATAGCTCCTCGGTTCAGTCGACTCTTCCCTCGTATTTTGGTGAAGATAAAATGCTGAGTTACAGTAGCTTTCCTGGCAAGCATCACTGCTTTGCTGAGAGAACTGCATTTGTCGCCCTGACAGCATTTGATTTAAAACAGACAGCAGAATTGGTGTCATCTATGACCCTGGTTATAATCATCATCCTTTTTAACCCAGCTGTCTTTCTATTGATTCTCCTTTCATTTTACAAGTTATTGAATTTTGATGGTGCTTTGATTAACATTACAGTGCTGAAACTGTACAGTTATTACTTCTCACTTCTGCTACTCCCATCCTCTATCCCTTTGTTTTACTCTCACCCATCTTACATAACTTACCCTCATTTTACATCTATATGTTCTCTCCTTGATCCTTTCCTCTTTTTGATCTTGCTTTTACCAGCTTTTACACTCTCAGACTTTCCCTTAACATCTTCATTCCTTTATTTTCCTCCTCTCTGGATATATTTCTGCCCTGTCTCATGCATCCCTGCCCTTTGTCCTTCCTTCTGTACCTCTGCTTTGCCAGCCAAGAAAGAAGTAATTGGATTTGATTGAGAAAATAGACATTTGTTGGCTCTGCTGCTCAAAGGCGGCACATTTTACCCTGATCAAGGATCTGTGTCCGCATGTGTCTGCAGATGAGTTAGCAATTTAGAGGTCATAAGAAGGATACGCCATGGGAATCATGAATATGTATAAAGGATCATTTGCTTTTAAAGAAGGGGTTGTCAGGCTAAATACCACCACTGAGTACAGATAACAGTGCAGAAAATGGCAGGATTTTCTTGCCATTTCACTGCAGTCCCCCAAACTGCATGCTGTGCCTGCTAGCTTTTCAAGAGTATATTAGAAATTATACTTCTACCATCTTTCTAATGATATTACAGCTATATTTTTATTCACATCGCAGAGGTCAACAGCGGATGGGACTTCTCCAAACAAATTTTTCAGTGTAACTTACAGATGTTTTACTTATTTGGGGGGTTAGAAAATAGTCTCTCCTGGACAGTATCACTGTAAATGGTAATGCAGAAGACACAGATGGCAAAAATACTCAATATACAGTGCTGTGAAAATTTCATTTATTAAGGGAAAAAAGCTATCCAAACCTACCTGGCCTTATGTGAAAGAGTAATTGCCCCCTGAACCTAATAACTAAGCAACTGCAATCAAGCGTTTGGAATAACTGGCACTGAGTCTTTCACATGTGTAGTGGAGGAATTTCAGCCCACGCTTCTTTGCAGAATTGTTTTAATTCAGCCACATTGGAGGGTTTTCGAGCATGAACGGCCTGTTTAAAGTCATGCAAAAACATCTCAATCAGATTTATATCCAGACTTTGACTAGGCCACTCCAAAACCTAAATTTTGGGTCATTGTCCTGCTGCATAACCCAAATGCACTTGAGCTTCAGGCCGTGAACTGATGGCCCGGCATTCTCCTTCAGGATTTTCTGGTAGAGAGTAGAATTCATGGTTTCATCAATTTTCACCAAGTCGTCCAGGTCCTGAAGCAGCAAAGCCACCCCAGACCGTCACACTACCACCACCACGTTTGACTGTTGGTATGATGTTCTTCTTATGAAATGCTGTGTTAGTTTTTTAGTTTAGAAATGGCTTTGTAACCCTTTCCAGACTGATAGATGTCACTGACTTTATTTCTCAGCTGTTCTTGAGTTTCTTTAGATCGTGTCATGATGTGTTGCTTTTTGAGATCTTTTAGCCTACTTCACTTTATCAGACAGGTTCTATTTAAGTGATTTCTTGATTCAGCAGGTCTGCCAGTAATCAGGCCTGGGTGTGGCTGGGGAAACTGAACTCAGTCTTCCAAAAAAGTGTGGTTAAAAGTATGGAGGTTATTTTTTCACATAGGACCAGGTAGGTTTAGATAGCCCCCCCCCCCATTAATAAATGAAATCATCATTTAAAAACTGCATTTGTATTTATTCAGGTTATCTTTGTCTAATATTAAAATTTTTTTGATGATCTGAAACATGTAAGCATGACAAATATGCAAAAAACTAAGAAATCAGGAAGGGGAAAAATACTTTTTCATAGCACTGTATGTTGGTAAAATTGCCCATTTCCAGCAGCACATTTCCATTTGCCTGTAAATCGTGGTCTGAATGTTTGCAGAAGACGTGAGTGATAATGAAGAGCTTGAATACTGTTTGCTCTCAAATCACACCCTTTACAGGTCAATGGGTCGTCTCTTTTCAATGAACCCCCAGTGAAGTCATGGTAATGACTTTAAGCATAGAAACTGCTGTCTAACTGTGTAGAGAACGAGAGAAGAGAACATGATACATCAGGCATATTACGGTGTTGGTAGCTGCAACTCTATCAAACTACGGTGCCATTAAACCAAGGACAAAGTGCACATCCTTCTCAGTGAAGTCCATTCAGAGTTCATATAAAAGGATATATGGTGTGTGTAATGTGTTTGATAAGTACTCTAACATGATTATCATTGAACCAGCCTGACCTTATTGGCATGGTTTTCAGCACACCTTTCTCAGATAAACTTCTCATGCATTTTGGTTTAGAAAGTAAGAGTAAACTTGGAAAGTTCGCTTCAAATATTATACAATGCACCAATACCTAAGACACAGCAAAGTTCAAAGGTTATAAAGTAAATTTTATATTACGTTATACAAACTGTATGAACTGCATGACTTCTATATCACAGAATGTTCTCCAGTACTGTTGCAAACAATATTTTGCCTGAGTGCATTGCATAAACAGCACATGGCTCCCAGAGGTATAAAATGCATTAAAAAACATATGTTGTGCTGAACAAATTTAAAGTAAATATAGAGACAGTAAAAGTTCTTTATGAAATAATCACCAGTCGAAGTTAATGATGTGCTGTTTAAACTCTTGGAAGCTGAAAGACAGAGCTGTCATGGAAGTCAGTGTCCTCCTTACATTTTATATGATATGTTATTGGACCAAGTGCCATTAAAATAGCGCAAAGGCATTTGTGGTTCGGAGTAAAATGTCAGACCACTACCGGACGGATTGCAATGAAATTCAAATTGCCTTGTAATTTGGAACACACATTTATGTCTTCCTCAGCGTGATTTGTAATTCTGGCGAGGTCTCAACACTATCCACTCACCAGCCACTTTGTTAGGTACACCTGTTCAACTGCTTCTTAACACAAATATCTAATCAGCCAATCATATGGCAGCAACTCAATGCATTTAGGCATGCAGACATGGTCAAGACGACCTGCTGAAGTTCAAACTGAGCTTCAGAATGGAGAAGAAAGGTGATTTAAGTTACTATGAATGTCTACTGGGATCTTCATACACAACCATATCTAGGGTTTACAGAGAATGGTCTGAAAAAAGAGAAAATATCCAGTTATAACAGTTCACAGCAGACTTCTTCGAGCTGATAGGAAGGCAACAGTAACTCAAATAACCACTTGTTGCAACCAAGTTATGCAGAAGAGCATCTCTGAACGCACAACATGTCACACCTTGAAGCAGATGGGCTACAGCAGCAGAAGACAACACCGAGTGCCACTCCTGACAGCTAAAAACAGGAAACTGAGGCTACAGTTCACATGAGCTCACCAAAATTTGACAATAGAAGATTGGAAAAATGTTGCCTGGTCTGATGAGTCTCAATTCCTGCTGTGACATGCAGAAGGTAGGGTCAGAATTTGACATAAACAACATGAAAGCATGGATCCATCCTGCCTTGTATCAATGGTTCAGGCTGCTGCTGCTGGTGTAATGTTGTGGGGGATATTTTCTTGGCACACTTTGGGCCCCTTAGTACCAACTGAGCATCATTTAAACACCACAGCCTACCCGAGTAATGCTGCTGACCATGTCCATCCCTTTATGATCACAGTGTACCCATCTTCTGATGATAACACACCATGTCACAAAGCTCAAATCATCTCAAACTGGTTTCTTGAACATGACAATGAGTTCAATGCACTCAAATGGCCTCCATAGCAACCAGATTTCAATCCAACAGAGCACCTTTGGGATGTGATGGAATGGGAGATTCACATCATGGATGTGCAGCCAACAAATCTGCAGCAACTGTGTGATGCTAATATGGACCAAAATCTCTGAGGAATGTTTCCAGCACCTTGCTGAATCTATGCCATGAAGAATTGAGGCAGTTCTGAAGGCAAAAGGGGGTCTAAACCAATACTAGCAAGATATACCTTGTCTTACTGACCACTCAAAGCATGTTAGACTACAATATAAATATAAATCATAAGAGCCAGTATTTGAATTTATCATTCAGCAACTGGATGTCACCCTCAAAATGATCCTAACAAGCACAAAAATAAAAATATCTATGACTCAGTTTTATATGTTTTGAGATTGTGACTAAATGTAGGCTTTTTGGCTCATTTATGAACACTATGAGGTAAGTACTACAAGAGAATATGAGGCGAATTCTTCAGCTTTTCCTTTTTTTAGATGAAGACTTTAAAAGGCACCCAATTATTATCTTCACGGACACCTCTTGAGAACCAACAGTAGCCTTTGTTTATTGTTCTTATTTATTTTTGCTGTAACTTTTGTGTGCCCTATCAACACAAAACCAACACTGACGGGAGCCTTTTTATATAAAAGAAGAAATACAAATGTCACTGTTTTCTGTGCTGGCTGCTATAATTATTACTGGAATAGTATTCTGAAATACTAAATAACTGCAACTGTGCAGTTTTTTTCTGGCATTTTGACTGATAATTTGACAAAAATATGGAAAGTAAATATGTACAGAGAGGGGGATAGGGCATATAATTAGGTTCTATAGTGTGTACATACATACACACACACACACACACACACACACACACAAGTGTGTCTTAATTCAGCAGGATGTTCACTTTGTGAATTTTATAGAAAGTGCATGATTTTCACTACCGTATGGCTGTGCTATGTCCTCAGTTTGACAGTTGGATCCATCCATCTCTTATCATGTTTGATTTTACCAAAAAAAAATAAAATAAAATCCAAAAAAACAAAAAAAGAAAAGAAAAAAAAACAAGATGCTCCAAAAACCAGTGACAATGTGGCTACATCAATCTTTTATAAACCGTCTGTGGTCTCTACTAAATACTGAGAGTAATATCAGGTTCACTGGGCTGCTAAATGCTTTACTATCTCCCCAGCTAGTTAGCTTGTCTGTTATTTAGTGTGCAGCCACCAGTGTACAGTGGGTTTATAGGGCTTTGTTTGTTGAAAACAGATGCCTGACTGTTTGAGCCAAAACAGTAAAGCTGCGAGCCAGAGAGCTAAACTGTTGTCTGTAGAGTCATCAGGTTTTGCCTTCATATTGTAAGTTGATACAAAATTAAAAATAAATAAAGTTAGAACAAAAGTTTAGATTCAACTTGCAGTGTGATAATATATAGTGCACGTGTATGTAAACAGGGATTATTGCATCAATTTATCATCACCACATCTCACACAAAAACCACACATTTCCTCACCTAGACTCGTCGGCTTGATGAGTTCATCCAGCATGTCGTAGAAGGGCAGCCTCTGGAGCTTAACATCTGGGTGGACCGGATGCAGCGTCGCCGAGGTGGGCAGGTGGTGCGTCAGCCCAGTCAGCTCGTGTTTCCCAGGGCCGAGTAGTGAGAGGGGCAGTAACGCAGCAGGCGATGGGGCTCCACCGTGGCCGGCGTGACCCTCATAAGCCAGCTGTGTCAGACCAGCAGGCAGTGCTGCGCCCCCTCCTCCAACCACTCCAGCTGTGGCCGGGTGGTGTGGTCCAGGCATGGCCAGCTCTGAGTGGGAGACCATTTTGGCTGGGAAACGTCTTCGGTAGAGCTCTTTGATCTTCATGTGCACGGCGGGGCTGCAGCCGGATTTCAGCAGATGCAGTGCCTTGGTGAGCAGCTCATGCTTGCGTCCGTGCTTGTTGCGCCCAGCGTAGCCCAGCAGCACCTGCAGCTCCGACACCCGCAGGCTCATCACCATTTGCTGCAGTGGAGGAAGGGACGAGAAAGAGAATTTCAACATCAATGAAAGCTTTTCATGACTAATGCAAATTTTCCAAAAACTGGGTGGCATCAACAACCATCGAACTTAAATAACTGGTTACAGCGTGTTTTCATTTTTTGACTGCAGCTTTCCAAAAGGTGACAAAAACTAAACTATTGTGCAGTGTTTAGCATCAAATGATCCATCAATCTCTTGAATTCAACTGAATTGACTGGAATCTCCTAGCTGGTTAACACGGTCGCCTTACATACGAAAGATCCCCAGTTTGAGACTAGAAGGGGAGACAAACCGAGCCTCAGAGGGTCACAAGCTAGTGTACTCCTTGTGCCGGTCCCAAGCCAGGATAAATGGGGGGCAACTGCCAAATCAAATATGTGGATCCACTCACTGTGGTGACCCCTTGGGAAATAAGGAAGCAGCCGAAAGTACCTTAACTTGAATTTCCTGGATCACAATTCATGCAGCAGTAAAAAAAAAAAAAAAGTTTTTCCACGGGGTGTAACTTCTGTGAAGAGGATATCTGAATAAAACTGATGTGAGTCAAAGCTAAAGTTTAATGCTGCCTGCACTGGGCTGATTCCCCCAGGAGCAGGGTTGCTGTTGTGACTGTGTCCATTGTTGAAGTTGGCGAATCACTTCCAACTAAGAAACAGGACCACAATGCGTAACAGTCTTGCCCGCTTGTTGTATTTAAAAGGTTTATCAATGTATATGCCACTGTATAAGACAAAAAAAATAAATAAAATTTATACTCAAGATATAAAACCAAACCGTTGAAAAGGTTCTTGTGCTGAATGGCGGTTCGGTCGAACGACAAGTATCCACTCGGAGCAGAGTGTGTAAATTACACGCTCAACGCAACGCACCTGACAGAGCTACAGATTTATGAGAGGCCAGAGACTGCTTTTTTACGTGAGAGCAGTGTTACTCTCATTTTGCATTGGATCACTTGGGGATTGCCCAGAGAGACAGACGAGGAAGTTACTGTGGCTGCTTTACATTTCTACATGTTTAGATGTTAAAAATAACAATATGGTTTCACATTTAAATGCATAATTTAATGATTTCAATTAATCTTCTGTCTTTAACTGGCTTGATGCTGGGATACCTATCAACAACAACAACAAAAACACAAAACAAAACGGCTGAGCTCAGTCTGTACACTGATATACTGTAGCTTGGCACAGCTGACGCCTCACAGATGTTTAGAAAGAACACACGCGATAGACATTTTCCCTCCTGGCACTGAGGCGTATACCATAAAAGTCAGCACAGCTTAATTTCTAACCTGTGCATGGGAACAGCACCTGTCCAAGCACTGCAGAAAACACTCACACTGGGAAGCAGTGTACTGTACTGTGCAGGTTTTTTTTGTTTGATGTAGCAAGCTTTTTTTTCTTTTTTTGATAAAAGAGAAATAAAAGCGTTAACCAACAAAGGCCTCTTTTACTGGCTCACAATGTGAGGCTGAGGCTGTACCTCCCAGTGGGGTAGTGGGATGGAGTAGGTGCAGGAAAGCATGGGGGGGGGGCAGAGGGTTTAGCTTTAGGGCTGATCCAAACTACAGTAAGCACTAGCAGCTCTTCATCTAACAAAAACAACTGTTCAAATGCTGAAGAGGACTCACAGTGTCTTATAAAACTTCAGGCTTTAAGTTAAACCCTCAGCAATTTTAACGAGTACTTCCAGAACCTGACATCAGTCCATCTTAAGTATTTTCAATAAGCACAACGTCCTCGAAATAAAACTGGTGAGGTTGTGTTTCCTTCGAATTAAATCAGAGATGCATCAGTCACTTCAGTCACTTCAGTCTTAGTGTGTTTGGGGTTTCAGGTACTTCACATAAAACTAGGAAGCATAAAACAATACTTTCATGTTGTTTTTGCTGGATTGTTAGAGCAAACAATGATCAGGGCAAAAGAGCTATGCACATGCTCTTTTATCTAAAGATAAGGAGTGGGTGGATGAAGAGGTTTAAATGAAACCTCAGCTCATTAACTAGCATCCATTATACATGAGGATAGCATAGAGCAAATTTTAGCACAGTCTTTAAACACACACACACACACACACACACCTACAGAGTGTCTTGGACAAACTTCCTCCCTTCATCTCCTTTAATGACAGAGGAGCTAAAAATGAACAGACGCACAAACACACGCCCCTTAAATGACAAAGCGCATTGGTCTGCTGGTGCCCAGTCTGTCGGCTTTCACTAAACTAATCGATTGTATATATACATACATATATATATATATATATATACATATATATATATATACACATGTATACACACACACACATTTATATATATACATATATATAAATGTGTGTGTGTATATATATATACATACATACACACACACGCACTCATGCAGTAGTTTTTACCGCATGAGCATGAGTAGTACAGAATCTGCACGTGTCTGCACACGATTAAACATTTAAGCCTTCATTTTGCTCCTTATACTGATGCACACTCTGTTTGCCTTACCCCGGCGTTTTGCATTTAACTGACATTTAAAATGACACACATGACTACTGTAGGCTATTTTTTTTGAGACCTTAACCATAGCAGCAACTTTTTACACTCGAGAAACATACAACGAACCTCGTTTTGCTGGAATAGATTTTCTGTCCTTCTACTTAACCCACACAATCTAATTTGCCTCCTCCACAGTAGTTCATCAGTAGGATTCAGAAGCATGTTTGAACAATGACGTTAATGCTGTTAATAAAATCTGCTTATTAAATTTAGCAAACATCGGGAGAGAAATGCCCCTCACCTCAAGCATTTTTCGTTTTGCTTCCTCCATGCAATCTTTCACGATCTTTTTGACTGGAATGCTGCCAATTCCTGAAGTCACTTATAATGGTGAAGAGGACAGAATTGAAATTGCACTTGAATACTATGAACATGTTAATGTCACTTCATTTATAGCATGGGTGACCCAGGTGTGAAAGAAATCTCTCACTCCAGTTCAACCACAGGACTGTAGTGTATCATTAAAACAGATGTAGTATATTAACAGGAGTTTTGAACGGAACTGAAACCCCAAAAGTGTTACAGTTTACAGTAAAACTCGTTCCACTATTGCACACGAAGGTTTCAGAGTCTGCAAAGGCAGCAAACAAAGTTATACGTCAAACAGCAGGATGACACTTCATCTGAAACCATCCAAAACACTTTCTGATAAAATGAGAGGCAAAAACAACTCCTGGGTTCTGCTGTGTAAACTATTCATTTAAATCAGATGCGTTCTATTAAAAAATAGTGGAAGTGTAGAGAAATTAAAATCAAAAAGTTTTTCACGTTGAGGATCATCACAGGTGATGAGAGCTGGACTTCAGGCTATGACTCTGAGATCAAACAGCTTTTTTTTTTGTGAAAAAGCCCACCAAGTCCAAGCCCCAAGATACCAGGTAAGTTCAAGTGTGTGACCAGGAGCACTCTCTGTGAATTTGGCCCTCAGGGTGAGACGTACTATATAAACAGGAGTTTTGAACGGAAGTGAAACCTGCAAAGGCAGCAAACTACGGTAATGTCCTCAGGTGTCTGAGGGAGAATATCGAAGTTGTCTCAATGGTGGCACATGCCTAAAAGGCAGGAGTTGTTTTTTTTTTTTTGTCCCCCAAAACAATGCAATCATCCCTTACCATCTGCCCTGCTTGCTAGATTTGCCTCCTTGTGATTTTTTCCTCTTTCCAAAAATAAAATTCAAATTGATTTCCACTAAAGTGGTCAGAACAGCACTTCCAGGAAGCTAAAAATCTAAAAGTAGCAAAAGCACTAGAAACCGTGCAGTTTCGCAGCCAAATCTAAATCAGATTGCTTTCTTCTTCAGAAATAATACTTAAATAATTTATAATTATAATTATATAATAATTATAATTTATATCTATATCTACAGTGTTGTAAAAAAGTGTTTGCCCCCTTCCTGGTTTCTTAGTTTTTTTTGCATATTTGTCACACTTACATGTTTCAGATCATCAAACAAATTTTAATATTAGTCAAAGATATCCTGAGTAAAAAATTTAAATGATGATTTCATTTATTAAGGGAAAAAAGATATCCAAACCTACATGGCCTTCTGTGAAAAAGTAATTGCCCCCCTTGTTAAATCATGAATTAACTGGGATTAACCATATTTTTTAGAAAGCTGAGCTCAATTTTACCAGCCACACCCAGGCCTGATTACTGCCAGACCTGTTGAATCAAGAAATCACTTAAACAGAACCTGTCTGATAAAGTGAAGTAGGCTAAAAGATCTCAAAAAGCAACACATCATGCCACGATCTAACGAACAAACAGCTGAGAAACAAAGTCATTGACATTGATCAGTCTGGAAAGGGTTACAAAGCCATTTCTAAGGCTTTGGGACCAGTGAACCACAGTGAGAGCCATTATCCACAAATGGAGAAAACTTGGAACAGTGGTGAACCTTCCCAGGAGTGGGCGGCCTACCAAAATTACTCCAAGAGCACATCGACAACTCATCCAGGAGGTCACAAAAGAACCCAGATCAACATCTAAAGAACTGCAGGCCTCACTTGCCTCA
>VUQI01058215.1:0-12277 GCA_015106735.1 Paratilapia polleni
GCAAGTTCTTCATGGGCGCAATCCACATACTCAACTCTGCTGCTTAACCCACAAATGCATTTTCCTTACAAATGTGGCACCATTTACAGGGAAATAAACAGGCTTTCCAACAGTATGAGATTTATTGCCAAGAAGAGTTGTTACAACAAAGAAATAATCGACCAAACAAATTTCTTTACTTTTTGCACTAAGTTTAATTTGTTCCCATTTCTTTAGTTGAATCTAGGAAAAATGCCAAAGATAACACAGTTTGACGGTCAAAAAGTTGTATTTTGTTATCTAGAAGGTAATTCCCAAAGAGCTATTAGCCAAAAAATTGGCATATCTCAGCATGGTGTGCAGTGTGTCCTTAAAGATTTTGAGGAAACTGAACAAGTGGAGGTCAAAAGAAGTAGCAGGCCTAAAAGACTATCTACAGCAGATGAACAGTATTTTAAAGTTATGTTCTTAAGAAATAAGAAAGAGCAAAGACCTGACACAGGACCTGAGAGATGCATCTGGTGCTTCAGTTGATCTATCATCTTCTTTCAACTGTTCCCTTTTGGGGTTGCCACAGTGAATCACCTACCTCAATCTCACACTATCCCTAGCATCCTCCTCTCTTACACCAACCCTCTGCATGTCCTCCTTCACTGATTTTTGCTGAAGAAATGGTCTCAGTGGAAGGGTGGCTGTCAAGAAGCCATTCTTAAGGAAGGGAAGCAGGCAGAAAAGGCTGAGGTATGTCAAATTACATAAGAACTGGACTGAAAATCAGTGGCATCAGGTCTTATAGAGTGATGAATCCAAATCGTCATCCATATGTACAGAGGAGGTCAGAAGACAGGTATAACAGTGAATGTCTACAGCCATCTGTTAAACATGGTGGAGGCTCTGTCATGGTTTGGAGCTTCATTTCAGCCAGTGGTGTTGGAGATCATGTCAAAACTGAAGGAATTATGAACACAGAAAAATACCATCAGATGTGATCCACTATGCAATACCACCTGGAAAACATCTGATGGGCAGCGGCTTCATTTTTCAGCATGGCAATGATCCCAAACACATTGCCAATGCAGTAAAAACATACCTGGATATAAAAACACACAATGGAACACTATCAGACATGGGTTGGCCTCCCCAGAGCCCGGACCTCAACATTATTGAAGCAGTGTGGGATCATCTTGAGAGAGCACAGAACAAAAGGCAGCCAACATGGTCAAGACGACCTGCTGAAGTTCAAAAAATTAATCAGAATGGGGAAGAATGATGATTTAAGTAACTTTGAACATGGCATGGTTGAAGGTGTCAGGCGGGCTGGTCTGAATATTTCAGAAACTGCTGATCTGCTGGGATTTTTCCCACACAACCATCTCTAGGGTTTACAGAGAATGGAAAGTGGCAGTTCTCTGGGTGAAAATACCTTGCTGATGTCAGAGGTCAGAGGAGAATGACCAGACTGCTTCCAGCTGTTAGGAAGGCAACAGTAACTCAAATAAGCACTCGTTACAAACAAGATATGAAGAAGAGCATCACTGAATGCACAGCATTTGGAACTTTGAAGCAGATGGGCTACAGCAGCAGAAGATCACACCGTGTACCACTTCTGTCAGCAAAGAACAGGAAACTGAGGTGGTAGGGTCAGAATTTGGTGTAAACAACATGAAAGCATCAATGGTTCAGTCTGGTGGTGGTATAATGGTGTGGGGGGTATTTTCTTGGCACACTTTGGACCCCTTAGTACTTAGTATAAATGCCACAGTCTACCTATTGCAGTAGATTAGGTAAAAATCATTCAAAATGTTAAAAAAATAAAATACAATCTGCACACGGGTAGAATTTTCAGGATCTACCAGCACACAACAGGACACACATAATCTCACCAAAACTGCCTCCACCATCTTGTTTGTAAAAATGGTCGTGATTTAAAAACTTTTTCTTCTAAATCAGTCTTTGAATACTGCCAGGGCACACATTGACTGAAAACGTGATTTATATTTATCATGCAAGAAAATTTAACCAGTTAACGCCCACCAGGTCCTTGACAACCTGGTGGGTGGTTAAGGTTACGTTCATCCAGCCCTTTTATGGAACTTTGCCCATTTGGCACACCCAAAAGGCAAAGGCCCCATCAAAAATGTCTGAGAGGACTTTTGAAAGGTAAAATCCTCTATCTTCTGAAATTGTGCTTCTTCAGCATGTGTTCACATTACACAGACAACCTTCATACACAACACACAAAACAATGCAAAGTGACAAACTGAAATCTTGATTTCAAAACAGCTGCCAAAAAACATGCAGATTTTTCAACTGACAGGGACTGTCCAGAGGCTGGTATGTTATGTGTCAACAATGATGTAGTTATTTAATGCATTTGTTTTTGTAAGGTTTGCAACATTTAAGGCACTTGGTCAGATCATGTGTGTCCTGCTTTTAAATGAAAAAGCATAGAAAAATCTACCAATATGCAAATTTTCATGCTTTTTTCCCCACATTTTGAGTGCTGGTTGATATTGCAACCAACCTGCTGCACTAACCTGAGTATTGTTGCTGACCCTTTATGACCAAAGTGTACCCATCTTCTGATGGCTGCTTCCAGCAGGATAACACACCATGTCACAAAGCTCAGATCATCTCAAACTGATTTCTTGAACATGACAGTGAGTTCACTGTACTCAGATGGCCTCCACAGTCACCAGGTCTCAATCCAACAGAGAACCTTTGGGATGTGGTGGAACCGAAGATTGTAACAAACATCAGACTGAGTTCCATTGTTCTTCCACAAGAGGGAGCCAAAGGGTGCTTGAAAACTGTCAGTTTTCCTAACCACTCATTTGAAGTTGTCTCTGTGACCATGGGCACATCATGTGTCACTGTTCTGACTGACTGCAACATGCAGTCCTATAGGCCAAAGAAACCAGACTGGTTGAAAGATGTTTGGCAACAAACACTGAGCATACCGCTGGCCCTGCTTGAATGGTTTCCTAAAGGTTAATATTTACTGATGGAGGAACAACACATAAGAAAACGTGTGTGTGTGTGTGTTTGTGTGCACCTATATTATTTGAACATTTCTAATTTCCTGTAAGCACAGCAGGAAGATTTGATCCAGTATTTGGCACCATTCAATGGCATTCCATTGAAGCATTTAGTTAAAGAAACACAGATTAAAAGTTTCCTTCGTGGCTCTTTTTGTGTGCCCTGTGAATTGTGAAAGGTTGTCAAATAGGTAAGACTGAGCTCACCTGGAGTACTTGTCTGATCACTACTGTGGGTCAACGAACTATTTGTGATGCAAAGCAGAAAAACCAGTCAGCCACGGGATACAATGTAAATCAGCCATCTGTGGCTTTGAGGCTCAGCAAAGTCTGTTTACAGGGACATTTGCTGGCATCTAGAAAATATAAGACAGCAGCAATGGATGGGTGGATCAAATGGGGAGGGAGGAAACTGGACTTCAAATGCCTGCTGTACTTCCCTGAAGGCCAGTTATCCAAAGCATCTCGGAGACACATTCCACAGCTTGTGAGATTGTGCTGTGTGGGAGCATCTGCAAGTGACTGTTTCAAATGTCTCTACAACAGGTTCAGGTTCTTAGAAAAGAATGAGCCCAAATTATTTCACCCAAGTGATTCTGAATATCACTTTGATTTCGATAACACCGCCCTGCATCAAAAAATAACATTTTTTCTGTTTTCCAGAAAATGGTTGATATGACCGAATTCACCGAGACTGAGTTCAAAAAGACCAATAAAAATATTCAATCACATACAGTTTTGTCACAAAATGCGAATCCATTTATTGCCACATATGCTCCATTTATGCTCATTGTATTTCAGCTTCTCCAACACAATTTGCATATTTTCATAGGTTTCTTTTAACTGGACAGAATGACCAATAAATCCTCATCACTAGAATGTTGTGCATCTGGAGACAATACCATACCACTGGAATACCAAAACCCAAACTCTTTCTCTTTCCCTCAGTCCATGCTCGGAGGTTTTCCACACACGCCCAGCAAACTGAATGAGGTGCCCATGGCTTGTCTTGGTCGCCCAATTTCATACCAAAATAAGCAAAGTATGCCTTTTTCACAAAACCCATTATGCTTTGTTGCTGTTTGGATGTAGTGAAGTATCCACAGATATAGCAAAAAACAATTGCCACTTGTGAAAAAACATGACATGATAGAGCAAAATGGATGTTATTTTTGAAATCAGCAGCCCAAGTGTGCAAGCAGGGTGGTGTTATTGAAGGCTACAACAGTGGAAAAATCTCTTCCAGTACTGCTAATGGCTGAATGCTTACCACCTTTCCCCTTAATCTTTAACCTAAAGATTATAGACTATAAAAACTCTGAACACATCTGTCATGTTCATTTATTCTTGCTGTACTGGATTACTGTAATTTTCAATCCTATTTGGTTAATTAGATTTAATTAGACAGTAAACGATAAGCTTGTGTGACACCAGTTTCCTGGAACAGTTTAAGCTGAAGTTCATGTTCATTATATCCTGACCAATGGCCTTTGCTATGACAAGTGTCTTGATGAGTTTTAACATTCTCTGATATGCATTTGGCCAACTTTAAGTAGTAATTTTGAATTGTCTTTGAGTGCAAGCATGGTCTTCCCATTGACACATTTCATAGATCTGCAGTCTTTCTGATTTACAGTGAAGTGGAGTGAAAGTGAAGCTATTGAATTGAAAGTGAATAAGAGACCTATTCTGGTGAATACACTGACCTCACACCTGGATTCGAGTTTGCCTCCAACAGAAAAAGCCCAGACTTGTATACACATTTGTGATGACATGTGTGTGCGTCTGCTGTTGCATCATCAGGCCGGTAAAGTACACACAGTTTCTGTGTGAATTGAGGTGTGAATTGATGACTCAGCTGCTACTGTCAGCTACCATCCTCTTCTGCTTATTTACTTCCTTCTCTGCAGTCTTGCATCTCCGCTCGGCTGCTCCCTAGCTGCACTAGAACATAGGTGCATGTGTGTGTTTGTGCGTGTGCAATATTTATGTCATGAAATGTGATTAAAGTCAAACTGCAAAAAGTTCTGATTTTGTGTCAAGATTGATCCAGCTATGTGTGTCTTGAACTTGAACTTGTCCCACCAGGCAACTTGTGCAATCGCCTTGCAATTGAAAGTGGCCACCCAGAGGCTGAGTGTGTTGCCTGCTCAAACTCTGGGGAGCCACCTGGTTGCCGCAACTACTTGCAACCAGTTGCGAAAAAAATTCAATGCAATCACTGGGCAACGACCAATTTTCCCTAGTCGCAAGGAGGTTGCCGTTCTATTTTTACTCTAGTGTGACTGACACATGCTATAAGCAAAAACACACAATGAGATGCCTGACAAAAAATGCATGGGGAAGAACTTGGCCCCAGCTGATAATGTAATCCAATTTTAGTCTCATCCACAAAGGCTATGTTATTGTGATGAATTTTCCTGAGATAATGTATGAGAGTAAGATCTGGTGTTAACGTGCTTATTGCTTTTTGTGTTTGCACTTAAAGAAGATGTTACAGTCAAGCAGGAGAAGGGTGTTATGGGCATTTGTAGGTCATAAAGAGTTGTAACAGATCCAGTGTGCACAAGTCTACTGTTTCCAAATAAAGTCTTTCTAAACACACTACTTCTTTTAAATCTTGCTGACAACCCACAGTGATTACCACACCCAGGAAAACACTTCTACAGAGAATGTTTCCCCACGAGGAAAGGTAAGGTCATATGTCTCTGAGATCTTCAGTGACTGATTTAGAGCTAATCTCGGTCCAAACAAGTGACTTTGTATCGAGTGCCGCATGTCAGCATGACCAACTCTTTCCCCCAAAATACAAATTTCAACTATGTATTTATAGTTTTTGGAAGCTCCTCTAAAAGGATTGTGAACTTTTGTACGTCAGAAGAGAAATGATGCAGAGCATTCTGTGGTTTCATATAAAGCATTCAGAAACAGACATCGCATCCAAAATCAATAGTTTCCTCTATGATGTATATTTACTCTGTAATTAATTTATACTGTGCAGAAACCCATGACTCAAACACACTGGGATGAAATTAATTAGACATGGTTATTGGTGTTTGATTTATGAAATAAAACTTTTTGAATCTCTGACTCACAAATAAAATGTTGTCATCTTAAACTTCACAAGAACTCCAAAAGACCAAAAATAGGATTTATTACAGCTTATAATGAGCGCTATTCAGAAACATGTGTAAAGAAATGATGCAGAAATAAAAAATCATTGAAAGTGAGGATTGCACAGTCAGAGCAGATCATCTTTCATCAGAAAGAATAAACTCTGGGTCACCAGCTGTCCTCATGGTTACAGTATCTTCTGACCAGGAGAGCTGGATTTGAAGTTTCTTGGAGGACATTCCTCCACAGTGCTTATAGTCCCCTTGGGCAAAATGTTAAATTCATTCCAGCTACAGGGGCAATGCTGCTGCTCTGCAGCTGACACGTGAATCCAACAGAGAAATAGACAGTAGAGAGAGAAGGAATTCTCACAGGGATCCAATACTTCAACTACAACATTTACATTTGTCCCACATTCCTTACATTATTAGCTTTGGTGATCATAAAACGCAGTGTAAAAACTGATAAATAAGCTGCATTCCTGTGGAAAACTTAGTGGGAGAGCCGTCTAAGAGCTCTTCAAACAGTGACTAAGACAATGTGGCTGTTGCCAGAATATTTAATTTATTTAAGATGGATTCCTAAAGCAAATATGGTCATGCACGCATTCCCTTTGCTCATCTATAACTCTGCTGACAGCTATTTGTGTGTGTGTGTGTGTGTGTGTATGTGTGTGTGTGTCCTATCTATTTTTTAGATAGGACAATCAGTACACAGTGTGTGTGAGTGTACTGATTGTCCTATCTAAAAAATTAATCTGTTCAAAAAGCATTTGCACAATATGAATTATTTTGTCTTAGTTGAAGCAGTTTGATGGCTTCTCTGTAGCGAATAAATATCAATACACACATATGAACATATGCAGGCTCCACTTTTGCATGCACACATGTAAACACATTTACTTGCGCATCTACTACAGAATGCATTGCTTCAAAAGAATGCCTGTAACAAAACTGCATACACACACTGACTCACATGCTCAGAGGCCAAGTCTCACACACAGGCAATGAAAAGCAGAAGTCTCAGATCTGGATGGAGTTTAGAGGAATGAAGGACAGAGCTCACTGGCAGCAGCAGAACCACAGTCAATCCCCCTGGGTGCTCAGCTGAAATCTCTCTGTGACTGGCACAAAGCTCTGGTGGCACTAAGCTTTACTCCACTAACCTTCCACTTCAAAGAAATTCCCAAAATATAAATGCTTTCGTATCAGTCACGCTCACTGTGCTACTCCTCCAAGTGACCTTTATGAGCTGATGTTTTACTTGAAGCCTAAGTTTGTTTGTCCAAAAAAAAAGTTATATTGTTGCCATTCCAAACAACTGAGCCTGGATATTAAAATTAAATGAAATAAATATTTTAAATGTTTTTGGACAACTTATCCTCTCATTTTAAAACCCGGCCAAACTGTCATTAATGCTACACACTGGGCAAAACAGTGGTTGGAGACTGGGGCACGAACAAAATGATTGCGACCGTGTGCAAAGAACTTGCAGTCTTGTTGCCCTCGAAATGGTTGCTTCGAAGACAGGGACCAGGTCTGAGATCTCTCACAGTCAGTTACTGTCATCCAACTTTGACCAACTCAGTCTGTTATCAGTATGCGATTGAATGGGGTCAAGTTGGCAATTACATACAGTCTGTTTGTGATGATACAATTAATGCAATTAATTGTGACAAATCGTCAAAAATTGCAAATCTGCTGCTGTCTGTTGCAAATCTGTTGCCATCTATGTACACAGAAATTCCATTAAACAGAAAAACACATTACCTACTTAGATTCAGAGTCCAGCCAGAACTTCATAGATCTGAAACAAAAATTCAGAAATTCCTCCACAAATAGTGACATAGTTGCTACAGGATGGCAGTTTAACTGCAAAATGACATAAGCATTCCACAACCTCACTTTTATATAGGAATATAACCTGAATACAACCAGGTGGCAACCACTTGAGTTGAGTGGTTGAGTTGATTGCAAAGAGACACCTCTCAGTTGAGTTGCATTCATCAGCATAGATTGACTCAGACTAACTGCAACATGTTGGCAATCTGTCTGCATCTATAAATTAGACAGCAATTATTTGCAAACCTTTGCCAGTCTGTCTGAGTGATTGCAGTCAGCCCAAGTCAAACCACAACTGTTTGGAGGCAGGTTGCTTTCCATCAGGTGACCTGTGCAATTGCCTTGCGATCGAAAGTGGTCACCCAGAGGTTGAGGGTGTTGCACGGTGATGGCATTACATCTCCCATCTGTCTGTCTCACAGTCCATATTACAATTAACCATGAACAAGATCTCAAGAAAGTCCTTTGTTTGGTGTAACAACTAACCCCCAACCCAGAGGGAGCTATCCACTGTTTTCTGGTAGAGAACCCTGAACTCAAACTTGAAGATGACTCTTATCCCAGTCTCCTCTGATAAAAGGAACAGAAAGTCACAAACAGAGCTGGAGTCAAGAATTTCTCTAAGTCCAACCCACACTGAAAATGTGTGTGACCTTCCAGAGTTACAAAGCTCTCACTTTGGTTACACAAGAACTGGATGGCTTCCCTACTCCCACAGTAGCCACACATGTGGTGGACACAGATATAGGCCTATTTTAAGGCCAGAAAACATTTGTAGACCAAAAGATTAAACTTCTACAATCTTTTCAGGACTTCCTCTAGGTTAAAGAGTCTATTCTACACCCAAGGAGTCATCCCTGCTTCCTCTTGAAACCATGGTTTGACCACCGGTCAGAGCCTTCTTACCAACACTATGGAATAAACTATCCAGGCTGACATCTCCCACTTCAAAGGTACTGCCCTGACCTCCACATAACTCTTTAGAGGCATGTTAGCCAAACAGCACCCATTGTTCAGATCCTTATGCATCTCAACATCCCAAGCCTAGCTTCTTGAGTTCCTCAGCAACCTCTGACACGTATATGGGTGAAGCTTCCCTGAGGCTTCAAAAGAGAACTTGTTGGTCAGGTTTAGGAACTCTATATTCTTTCCACTGTTGGGCAATACCACTAAACACAGCCTGAGCCAAGCCCTACTTCCCCTTCCCGAGTTCGCCAGAAACTCCTTGAGGCTCCATAGCCTCCCCAAATTCTTCCAAAGCTTGAGTATTTACTTATGAAACTGGTATAAGTGGTATAAGTGTAATTAAGGTAAACATATGTATTACAGAAATACTAGACTGCTTGGCTTAACCTAGATGTACCTAATAAAGTAAAAACTGTGTACAACACTGTAGAGCATCAGGCAGCAAAAATTAATGGTATTTTCTTAATTTAGGTCTGGAAACTCTTGTTTGGTAAACATCACTGTTCTCATTTATTGCTCCTTCTTTATAGTTCTAGTTGTTTGTGAACTTGCCTCCAGTTTTATTGGATTAGATTATTGCAGTGATTGTGAAGAAGTGGTTTATCCGCATAAACCGAACAAGAAAAACTAAAGAAGAACAAATGGGATTAGGAGTTGGAATGAATTATATGCTTATCATATTTCACTTTGCAGTAATAAACTACTCACTGTCATAGCTCAATTGACACAAAATATGCTACCTACCATCTTAAACTAATAGGAGCCGTAAACCTGTAGACAGTTGTTAGTAAGAAATAAGAGAAATCAAAATACAGCTCATTATAAGCTGTAACAAATACTGTGGACATAGTTAAAGTTAGCAGAGATGCAAATTTGACTGAACATAGTGATGCCCAGCCTGAGCATTGACACTATAGTATTGTCTAATTAATTTAATCAATAGGTTATTATCTTTCTCCATCTAATAGAGGTATAGTCTGGGAACCACTAGATGATTTTTTAAAGGTATTTTAAGTCCCTTGATGTTAAAAATGATACAGTGACATGTGGTACTGTTGAGGTCATAGAGCATCTCCTAAATGCTACTTTAACCTGAATTACTTTGTGCAATAGTGATATTTTAAAACTAAAACTATGTCTTCATCATAAGCAATAAACTGTCTTACTTTTACGTTTTTCATCAGTATGCTCAATACAGTAATTTAGTTTTTGTAAATTTAAACAGTACATCTTGAAATGTATTTCTAGATCTTTTTGTGTTCTTTTACATGTGACTTTTATTGTATACAAATTAAGAAGTACATGTTATATTTGTCAGTACAGCCTCATTCTTTCTTCTTATCTCCATTTGAGAAGAGTTATCTACTAATACTAATAGAAAAATACTCTATTTCAGGGTGGTTTCTGTTGTAATTATTCAGCTCTGAGAAAATGATAACAAAATTACAACTAAGATCACAAACACATATCAGATATGCTTGGAAATTACCCTTTAGCTGATGTGGTTCCACATCTTTGAGAAATGATTCTCATTCTTGTTTTGGTTTCAGCCTTTACATTAATACAGAGATTATTCACACTTCCAGTCAGTCTGATGTTATTACAGTCTGTAAAAGGATTCATAACAGTTCAGTGGAAAAAGATATGCAACCCAATTCTTAATGTCAAACTTGTGACAACAGGTTTTGTTAATGTGTGTGTGTGTGTGTGTGTGTGTGTGTGTGCGTGCACGTGAGCGTTTTTGTCTTATTGCTTTTTTCCCCTGTTACCATATCCTAACCCTTACATTCACCAAGCTCTTTTTGTGTCTTTATCCCAAATTTTACCTGTCAAAAAGTTACCATGGTTACATTAAACATTCAGACTTTGAATCAGTTTTAAATTAGTCACATTTTTTAGTTGCTGTAAGTGATAGTCATGTTATTAAAATATATATTCATTCATTCATTTTCCTGCTAATATGATATATATAAATCATGGTGATGGAATATATTCGTCAACTTACATGTGCTGCAGTTGTTGTAATAGGTCTGATCCTTTTTCCAACAATGGTTCTGTGTTTATACATAACCAAGTTATTTGAATAAAAAAAATACATATTTAACTAATTCATGCCTTAACTCCAAATATCCACAGTCTAATCGACAATGTCTTCTGTCAGTCAAATATAAACAAAAAAGTTCTTTCCCCATGTCAACCCACATATGATGTTGTGTTTCAGTGTTTCCAGTTTGCTAAATTTTTCCAGAAAATGCACATCTGGAAAACATGAATCCAGTCAGACCAAATAAAAACATTATGGAAGAAATAAACTGAGACACTCAGTCCAAGACATTGTTCTCAAATGTCAAATGTGTCGCTTTATAAATCAATAGTCTATATTTGCACATATTTGCAGAGTGAATTCACCAATTCCAGGACATGGCTGAAGTCACATCTAAGGCAGTCTTTGTCAGCTTATTACGAGTCAGTTTTAAGGGCTTTGAGTGCTCGCCTCATTACGTATCATATGGAATGAGATACGGAATGACGCGAGTGTCTCATTCCATATCATTAAAATGATATGAAATGAGATGAAGAGCTGGTTTCACAAAGATAGACCATGACTGTGGCTTATAACAATGTGATACACTTCCATTAGATGAGATGAGCTGTGGATCCGTAATGTGTAGTAGTAGGATCAAATTCTTCTCTTCAGTCAAACTCAAGATAGTTTCCTTAACTGACATATATAGCGTATATTACCACCAAGTTACTGCAACATCCAAAAACTCTTTCTTTTGTCTTTGTTTGCAAAATTGTCAGCAAACTGCAAATTTTAAGGCATATATTTTTTTCACATGGTGTCACAATAATCACCCATGGTTACAGTTATAGGTCATTATTAAAATATCAAGTCTTAAGTCTCAAGTAAGCTCTATGACAGTAAAGCCAAAATACTTGAGCGCAAGAACAGGTCACGACAAAAGTCTTTATAAGCAGATTCATAGATGGTTGATTTCTTTCTTTAATAATATCAAACTGTTGATAGATATAGCATGTAAATTCAGTGATATACCAAAACTTCAGTTGAACCTCCCATTGAATATATTTTTCATCAAGGATAATGAACATTTGAGGACACCAGAATTCAGTCCCCCAAAGGCAGTACCACCATGATGGTAAGTAAACTCCTAGTAAACTCCAACACCCCTAGAGGATGCAAGATGTTAACAGACTGTTCTAAATATACAGCTCTGGAAAAACTTAAGAGACACTGCAAAATTATCAGTTTCTCTGATTTTGCTATTTATAGGTATATGTTTGAGTAAAATGAACATTTTTGTTTTATTCTAGAAA
>VUQI01058216.1:0-16715 GCA_015106735.1 Paratilapia polleni
ACTCTCGCCCCCCCCCCCCCCCTCTCTCCCTCCCTCTCTCTCTCTCTCCTCCCCCCCCCCCCCCCCCCACCCCCCACAAACACACACACACACACACACACACACACACACACACACACACACAAACACAAACACACCTTCAGAAACACACACACACACACACATTAATGTTAATACATGCGCACAAACACAGTGTGTATGGCTTTAGATCTCACTCATCAAACCCTCTTGAAGACACACCCCTCAGCTCTGCGGCTCGTTCCCATTGGTGGAGCAGTTTCTCTTTCGGCTGAACCCTAAAATGCTAACGTCTGCGTGTTAGCCCTGTTAGCCAGTTCCTCAGACCTAGTTCAGTCTCTTAGGTGTCAGCTGAGCAACCTGTAACCACCACCTACACTAAATGAGAAGCGATACCCAATGCTAGCCACAAGCTAAATTGTAGTCATCTGTTAACATAAGCCACAGATCAGTAGAGCTAATATACCCTCATGTTAGCAGGGTCTGCTAACATGTGGGTATATTGGCTACATTTTAGCCTTGGTTAGCTATGTTTATCCATGTGCTAACCAAGCCCTTGCTATGTTTAGTATTCAGTAAACATAGCGATAAATAGGTGTTGAACACAGCTAGCTTCCTATCCTTGTATTGTGTGCTATCAATTATCCACAAGTTATGGTCACGCTAGCCCTATGCTCAGCGTCTGCTAGCCATATGCTAAACTATAACATTATTATCTATCATGTTAGCCTTGTGATAACAAGAAAGAAAAACTTTAACAGATGTTAGCCGCATGTTAGCGAGGGCTGTGCTAACACTAGCAGGATGTTAGCTACATTTTAACCTTAGCTAGCTTTAGTCATGTGCTAACCAAGCTCTCTCTATGTGTATTAGCTAATAAACATAGGAAGAAATAGGTATTAAACATAGTTAGCCTACTATTCTTGTGCCGTGTATGTAGGCGTGTGTGATAGTTATGCTAGCCCCGAGCTCAGTGTCCGCTAGCCACATGCTAATCATACGCTAGCCAAGTTAGGCTGCTCAGGTGTCATTTGAGTACCAGCTATAGCCCAGTTACCATGGGCTATGTTATCCACATCCAACAGTTATCCACTGTATTGGGTGTGGATAACAAAATAGCGTAGTTAGCACGATGCTAGCAATGTCTGGGATTTGTGCTAACAATACGCAAGCTGTGCTGACACTGGGCTAGCCGTGTGCTAACATAGGGAAATGCTGGCTAAATTTTAGTTTTGGTTAGCTACTTTAACCCATGTGCTAACAGACTCTCGCTGTGTTTATTAGCTAGTAAACATAGCTAGCATACTAGCCTTGTTGTGCTGTGTGTGTAGCCACATTATAGTTATGCTAGCCCTGTGCTCTGTGTCTGCTAGCCACATGCTAACCATATGCTAGCCATGTGCTTGAAACTCAAAACATCTGAGTTATCCAAAAATTAGAGTAGAACAGCCAATCACAACTATCCACACAGAAACAGCCAATCACAGCGCTCTAATCCAAAGCACAGCAGCTATTGGACCGTTCGGCTCAGGGAGTGCTGAGGGAGGGTTCTGATTGGCCACTTTAAATAGTGAGTTCAGACTGAGGTGAGAGCAGGAGGATGTTGACATCACTCAGAAATAAACACACACACACACACACACACACACACATTACACTCTCTCACACACACTCACAGGTATTTACTTTCACAGGTTTCCTGTTTTAACAGGATTTTTTTCTCGTGTAACATTGTTGTTTTCGTGGTTATGAGGTGGCGGTTTTCAGGGTTTGATGGTTTTTGATGTGAACAGCGATGGGGACTGAACCTTTTTTTTTTTTAATCTATTTTACATATTTTCTGGTTCAGTCGCCATGGAAACAAACAAACTGACAACAGTCAAACAAAAAAAACACACCGATCGATTAGCATAATAGATCACTGTCACTGGGACTGGGGGGGTGGGGGTAGGCTGAGGGAAGGGGGTGGGACATGCTTGGCTTCTTCCTGGAAGCTGATTGGTTGTTCTTGTGTGTGGAGGAGAACCAATCACAGACAGGCAGGGAAATGTTTGCTTCTCTGATTGGTTCCAGCCAATCAGCTGAATCTTTCAGAACTGCCTTCTGTCATCCTGGCTGCCTATTGGTCAAGGGTATAGAATGGTGGGGAAGAGGGGCAAAGCCAAGATGTTGGAATTGGAGGTGGGAGGGGCTTAACTGGCCTTGTGTTTAACGCGTAACATACACACACACAGACACGCACACATACATACACAGTGTGGCCAGTCTGACAGGTGTAAACAGTAGAAAAAGTCTTATTGAACTGCTCAGTGTCATCATCATCATCATCGTTATTGTCAGCATGGTTATTTTATCTCTTCCAGTCTGTAGCTCGTTCATGGCACAGAACTAAAATTTTAACAGTAAACCTTCTTTGAGTCTTTGTGTCCGTTTCATTAGGGATGCTCCGATCGGTATCAGCTGATAATTATTGGAAATTCATTGATTTTTTTTTTTTAAGGTAAAATTCACAAATAATTAAAAAAAATCATAGAGCAAATGTACTTTATATTATATATAAACACACTTTTTTTCTAAGAAGAGTCTACAGTTGACATATTCTAAACATTTAGTCCATACAGTAGCTGTTCTGGAGCTTCTGATCATATCACATGACCTTCCTTAGCAGATGGAGTTTGCCCAGCGGTGCAGAGATTCAAGTTTTTCGTTTTTTTTTTCCTGACAACTATAAAGAGAAGCGAAAAAATAACAGAACTGGTTGTAAATGGACCAAATGGTGCCGAATGATTCAAATTAGAAACTATATACTCAAAGAAATATTTTTATAGGACAGACATTCAGCCGCGTTTTTGAGGTGTCAAAAGCCCAGCAAATGTTAAGCAAATTAATTAAAAGACATTTTCATACAAACAATGTTTAATTTTTTAAGGTAGGCATTGTTTTCCCAAATTCCTAAAAAGACATGGACAATAGGCACTTTCAGATTTTTCCAAGAATTCTAAACTTTTTTTTTTTTTTTTGGATTAATAATCTCTTTCAGGGTCATGATCGCCTTGCATGTTTTTCGATGGCGGGAGAAACTGGCGCTACCAGAGCCAAATGTACTTCACCAAGATTATCAGTGATTTGCAAACAGTTGTATTCAGACTGCCTGTAGGTATGCAGAAGCCAACTGGCAGTTGGTACACATGTAAAAATCACATCATATTACCTCCACATACAGGCTAAGTAAAGTTATTTCTCTGTGCTTTGTTTCTTTTTTTATTGCTAAGAGCTTTTGATTACACTGCTGATGTTAACCAGTTTTTACATAGGCTTTTTAAAAGGTTCTTTTTATAATTACCCTCTGCAAATTTTAACTGAAACCTTCACCACTAGGGGGCACTGTTTTACCCGAGGGAGTGCTGAAATGATTTGGGATGTGTGCTGTTTAACTTTTGATATTTCTTTCTATCCCCACCACAATTTATTCAAGAGGCTTTAACAGCAGGTATGGTTCTCCAATCATGTGGTGAACCATTCAACGTTCACTTACATCACTCATGACAGTAGTTACCCTTAAAAAAAAGAAGAAGAAAAAACTCCCATTAAATGAAGTCCTAACAACTAAAAACTTCCTTTTTAACAAGAAATATAAAAAGAAACCTCCTCTGGTCTGAAAGCACCTTATTGTCACATTTCCACTAGCTTCAAGTTAAAGCGCAACAAACAAAACAAACATTGCTACGGTTGCAGGTTTTCCTGCAAATTGCAAACCAGTATTGAGTTTCAACGTCCAGCCCTTGTCTAAAACCTTAAAACTCTGTTGGTCTCAGAGACCAAAGTAGGTCAAATGCTAACCTACTGTTAAATTATTTGCCTGTGTGGCAGCAATGGTTGGTATGACATAAATCTTGTGAACGCCGTCATAAAATATGAGACTGTCAGCACTCATTTTTGGTGAATTCGGGAAATTAAACAGTGATACGAGGCAGGTTCCATAAATTACAGCAGCCATTCAAGAGTGGAGCCAAAGCTCGGGCAAACCTTGCTAATTTTACAGTGTTAGTCCAATAAAGTGCATAATAAAACTTGACTGAGTGCTAGTTGTTATTCTTCCAATAGAATTTTGTGCCAAATAAGCATGCAAAAACAAAAACCCCTCAAAGCTGTCAGTCAGCTCAACCTCCAGCAAATACTGAAACAAACCTGCCAAGCATTAGTGTCTGAATTTTGGGTTATCGTGAAAAACGACACCTGGAAGTGACCAAATGACTAAATCTTTGGGTTATCAGAGGAACTAGTCATGGAATTCTTCACTTGTGGACTTCTGGAAAATTATATTTTGGATGTCGCTTTGGGATTGCATTCCATGTCGGGCATTTATTTCAAGCAGCTACATCTCATCATTGCCTTACGGATCCAACCCTACATACCTGTCTTTGCCAAATCTTACCTAATCCCAACCATTTCTGAACTTGAATTCGCTTTCCACTTACAGCCTACCATCTCAAGACTTGGACTTAACCATGACCATCTTTAGTGTCATCTCTTAATCCAACCTTCTGGGCCAATTAAGGTACCTTGGGATTTTGTACCTTCTTCCTTCTTTCCTTAATTTTATGTGGGGCATAATCATTACTGGTTGAGGTGAGCCTAATAACATCAGCTTTAGACACTGATCAGAGCATCCTTAGTCTCCTTGGCAACTTTTATGTTCATCATCAGGTTCCAGAAACTGGACTCGAGTCCCATCAGTCTTTGTGCTGCTGTGGATCTTGCCCAAAAGCCACTGTTCTGGTTCTAGTAGGGCCAGGAGCCATGGCTCTGGACTCCCCCAAGCATTGGTCATGGCTCTGGCAAAGTACCCATAGTTCCTTGGCCATTAAGACCACAAACAAGAACCATGCTTTGACCAATAAGATCACTAGATTTGCCTCTGGCTTCAGTAGAAACAGTAGCCATTGTCCTGCACCCACTAAGACCAGTACCTTAGTATAGTAAGACTATTGGCTCGGGTTCTGGCTGTAGTAGGACCAGTACTTATGTTTCTGTAAACCCAAAGACTATGAACCAGTACCATGTCTTTAATCAGGTAACACCAAAGCCTTTGGCTCTGACTTGGTGGAACCTGGAACCATGATTCCATGACCATTAAGACCAGAACCCATATGTCTTCAAACTGTAAGACCACTGGATAGCAGGCGGGTAGGCCTAATTCTAGGCTTCTAGAACCAGTAACCGTCAGTCTTAGAAGAGTAAGACCATTGGCTGTGGCACTGACTTCACAGGGATATAGTTCTAGGCTTGTAGACCAGTAAGACTATTGGCTGTAGTTGTGGCTTCAGTAGAACCAGTAGCCATGGCTCTAAACTAGAAGGACCAGTAACTATTAATCTTAGACCAGGTAGACCAGTAGCCCTGGTTGTGGCTCCAGTAGAATCAGTAGTTATAATTCTGGTTCCAGTGACACCAGTAGTACCAGTATACAGAACTGGTTCAGGTTAAAAGGTGAGGAGTTGCTCCAGTCCATCACTGTGCTTTCAGGCTGCTTTAGCAGTTCAAGGGTCAAACTTTAGTGGTCAAAGGTCATCCAGAGGGTGTATGTAGCACCATGGGCGGTCCATTCCGAACCAGTTTAAACCAGTTTTAAATCAGTTTGATTCAACTTTGTTGTACTGTTTTCTTCACTGTCCTCTCCAGTCCAGTCTGGTTGAATCCAGTTTGATACAGTTTTTGTCTGCTATAAGGAATTATTTGTAACCTGCCCCACACCAAGCCCCGCCCCCAACCCATCTCCTGGTTGGCTCCACTTGATCGGAGCTCCATCCTCTCCCTGGCCAACGGAGAGATCCGAGGGTCCCAGCTCACTGCTGATTGGCTGAGGGGAGTGGCTGCTGTTGGTGATGCCATCAGTGTGATTGGCCAGCAGGGAAGAGGAGGAGGATGAAGGGTTTCGGCTGATGACGAGCTCCAAGCGGTTTGGAGACTCTGCGATCAGGGGAACGACAAGGCAGCAGTCAAAGTCCCTGGTCCGTACATGGTTAATCTGGAAGGAAGAAAACTTTAATTTAGTAATCTGGAGAGTAATATTATTTTTTCTAACTTATTAATGGGTGGATTTGACTAAGACATGAAAGGCTGACCAGCGTCTAGCATAGCCAAGTTAGCTTTAGTGCTTCCCCTTTGTTTTTGATGACTTGGATGTAGTATGTAGTTTACCTAACTCACCTTATAAAGAACTTAAAAGGATATGTCAGCATTAATACAAGGTCATTAAACTCATTCAAATCCGTGTTAACATTACTTCAGGTCTAAGCTATGTAATCACATTTCAGAGGGACTACGCAGCCAATATTTGTAATTTATTTGGAGGGAATTTAGTCAGCAAATCCTGTTGGTTTTCTCTCGCAATGTTTTGACACTTAATTTTTTAAAACGATGACTCTTAAATTGAAACTGATTTCAGAAGTTAGAGAACTGAAGGGTCTAAGGAGGAGGAAGGATTTCAGAAAGCTGTGTATTTTTGTACCTGTAGTATTCGGTCGTAGGCTCTGAGGCCGCCTCGCTCCGCTGGGCCTCCCAGTCGGATGTTATTAACATAGACGCCGCGATCCAGCAATCCATCAGAAACACTGAAACCAAAATCCTCCAGGTCTGTGGCCTTCTCCAAAGTGAGCTGCAAGCACAGAAGCACACGTCAATTAAAAATCACACGATTTTTAGTGTGCAGCACCACTCTTGGGCCAAGCATCACCTTGTGGAGTTCCACAGGGTTCTGGTTTAGGATGTCATTCACTTCCTGCCTCATCTTCCTCATGGCGAAAGCTCGGCGCTGAGGGTCAGAAGGCAAGGTGTTGGATCGAGGAGTCACCTGAGAAAATTCACATGAAAAACTTTTCTTCAGAAACACAATAAACACAATATAATCTAATGTATAGCACAGAGAGCGGTCAGAGGTCAGCGGCGTGTACTTGTGGTCTGGAGTTGCTGCGCTCCTGGAAACTCGCCTGGCGTCCCAGCGTGCTGCGCAGAGGGGCGGGGTCATGGTTTAGACTGAGGGTGGAGCCTGACATGATGGTAGCCTGTGAGATCCAATCAGAACCAGATAAACAGAAAACATGGTAATTAATGACTGCGACCTTTGACCCCAGCTGGCAGGACAGGATCCGTTTCTACTAATAAATTATTATTATAGTTATTATTATTTACTGCGCCTCTTCTGATGTTTCTGAATTTCCATTTCTAGGACCTGCTGTTGTTTTTGAGGAGGCTCAACTGTTGCCTCTACTGAGTGTTTCTACTCACATATTTACTTACAGAATCTATTGTCTGATGCAGTTAAATGGCCAGGGGCCTGTAGTACAAAGCAGGTTCAACATACCTCTGTGTGTGTTTTCCCTCTTTATATTCCCAGTGCTGTTTCAAGTATTCCTAAACTTTTGGATTTCTATTTTGCTTATTTCAACCCTGTGGTCTTTAGGTACCTACTACTAAGTTTTACATCAGCTATTAAGATCTGATGATCTGACTATACTAACCACTTACCAGCCACTTTATTAGGTACACCCTGCTAGTACCCTTTTCCCTTCAAAGCTGCCTTAATTCTCTCTGACATGGATTCAACAAGGTGCTGGAAACATTCCTCAGAGATTTTGGTCCATATTGACATGACAGCATCACACAGGTGCTGCAGGTTTGTCAGCTGCACATCCATGATGAGAATTTCCCGTTCCACCACATCCCAAAGATGCTCTATTGGACTGAGATCTGGTGACTGTGGAGGGCATTTGAGTACAGTGAACTCACTGTCATGTTCAAGAAACCAGTTTGAGATGATCCGAGCTTTGTGACATGGAGGAAGCAGCCATCAGAAGATGGGGACACTGTGGTTTTTAAGGGATGGTCAGCAGCAACACTCAGGTAGGCTGTGGGGTTTAAACGATGCTCAGTTGGTACTAAGGGGCCCAAAGTGTGCCAAGAACATATCTCCCACACCATCACACTACCAGCAGCTTGAACTGTTGATACAAGGCAGGATGGAGCCATGCTTTCATGCTGTTTACACCAAACTAGCTGACAGGAGTGGCACTCAGTGTGGTCTTCTGCTGCAGCCCATCTGCTTCAAGAGACCTAAACCACGTTCAAAGTAACTTCAGTCACCTTTCTTCCACATTCTGATGCTTGAATTTGAACTTCAGCAGGTTGTCTTGACCATGTCTACATGTCTAAATTGCTGCCATGTGACTGGCTGATTAAATATTTGCATTAACGAGCAGTTGAACAGGTGTACCTAATAAGTGGCCGGTGAGTGTGTATCACTATATTTAGGCCTTACAGAACAATTAAAATGGCTTTAAAAAGGCATTTTTCAGGGAAAGACAAAGACTGTAGACTAGACATCAAGGCCTTCTTTCATGAATGCTTATGAGTGCTGATTGGTCAGTAACCCGTGGTTTTGTACATGTTGGTCTCTTACCTCAGACTAATGTGCTTCAGTGTACCAGTGTACCCCGGTAAGAAGAGAACCCTGAAAACTCAGAGTTAAACCTGAAGTTAGCTGGCTAACCATAAGTCCTGCTTCGTAGTACAGACCTCTGATGTGCTTTTATCTACTGAAAGGTTCTACTTTTATCTACTGAGAGCATTTCCACTCTTTGATTCTCCTTCATGTTTGATGATCGTGCTTATTTTATACATTACACTCCTTCAGCCAATCAGAATCAAGGACTCATCAAACGCATGCATGACTGACAGATCTGCTTCATGACCGGCAAAACAAAACTACCCATGAGGCCTTGCACAAGCTCTCCCAGCATGCCTTGCTCAAACTGCCATGCCTGGTGCAACATCATGACTCTGCAACGTGACTGGTTTGGAAGCTGGGTGATGTCACTAAGATGTCACAATGACGTCACCATGGTCTGCTGTTAGAATGCAGTTAGAGTCACATTCAAAACCAGCTAACATGTCAACGCTGGAGCTCCAGTTAGAGGAGAGAGAAGAAGAGGAGGACAGGAGGAGAGTTAGTAGAGGGGAGGTAGGAAGGAGGATACCAGAGTGAGGAGGTGCGTCTCCTTTCCAGACTCCTGGAAGAGAAGGAGTCTCTTTTTTACTGCTGTGTGTCAAAGAAGGTATAAACATGTAGTTCTTTCACAAATATGACTAAACTATGACGGTTAGTCCTCAGGCCTGAGCAATAATTCTCAAAATTAAAATGATCACGCCGTTTTTGCGTCCTAAATGTCCAATTTAATAATTCCAAGTGATCTTTATTTCAGTTATATTTGGTTTGGCTTTGGTTCTTGTGGATGTGTGATGTGGTTTTTAAGTGTTTCTGTGGCTAAGAGGAACGTTAAGGTTCAGCTTTTAACAGACCACCACGTCAGAGTCCTGTAGAGATGAATGATTTCTGGTCAGAGTTGATGTTCAGGTCCAAATGTTATTAAGATCCTGTAACAGTGCGGTGTATGGAGCTCAGGAATGCAACAGATTTATTAAAGATTTTTCAAAGTATAGACCACTTCTGTAACAGTGAGCACAAAGGCTTGTAGGACTATCAGTGTTTAACTTCACATCCTTCATTTGGTCGTGCTGTGATCGTTATTAGTTATGCTATGTTTGGATTTTGATTTTTTTGCACGTACAATGTGGCAAAAACACAATGTAAAGGTTTATCTAACATTTCACTCTGACTGAGACTCCTGTAGAGATTAATGACTCCCAGTCAGTGTTTATAGTCAGGTTTGTTATCCAAATGTTAATAAAACCAGAATTCCTGCGACAGTGTTGTGTAAATAAGACTGCATAAAGTGCATTTAAATTAAATTAATTAGAGCTCTTATTACATGAAAGTAATGTGACTTAGTTTCCTTCAGTATTGCACACTGAAAATAAAAAAGTTTAGCATTAATCGCCCCTCTTGAGCTAATGTTTTTCAATATTTCTTTTTGCACGTTTTCTTAAAGAAAAGCTAACCTATCAAACTTTACAGTGTAGGTGGTGGTATCCACACACCAGGGGGCGCTGCTGAGAGGGATTAACATCTGAGAACTCTTCATCTGCTGTATGAAAATACCAGAAATATTTATACTCCCACCCCTTTGATGCTGAAAGTCAGTGTTGTAACTACACCCAGCCCTACTCCTGCTCATACTCTAACTACTTCTTCTTCTACTGCTAATACCTCACACAGCAGTAATTTTAACTGCGTTCCTCACCTCCAGCTCTCTGAGGATGCCGCTCTGTCCGCAGGTCTCCAAGTCCTCCAGAGCCTGAGACCAGAAGTTCTCCTCCTGGTCCGGTTCTGTCCCATCGTGCCCCACAGTAAACCTGATGTCAAAGGTCAGCCAATCAGAGAGAAGAACAGCGTGATGGGTACACACACAAACACACACTGAGGTGGCTGGTGGTCATGCTGGAGAGTGTTTTTTGAACAGGAGGGGACGTGTGCGGTGACGACATACACATCCACCAGGTGCATGTGTCAGTGTGGCAGGGGTTAAAGGTCACCAGGTGAGGGCTTCTGCTGGAGGTTAGAGGGGTGACAGAGGACTGTGTGTGAGGGTTAGAGGTCAAAGATGATTGTGGTACCTGCTGTCAGTGATTAGACCGCTGGGCAGATTACAGCCCCTGCAGAGAGACACACTACTGTTACTGCTGTTAGCTCAGCGCTACACACTCCCATGGATCTGGATGAGGAATGCTAACAGCTATGAAGGATGTGCTGTAAAATGCGTCTGTGCACATCCATCTTCAGGCCTCTCCACTGATGTTCTGTTGGGTTTAAAGGTGCACTCACACTAAACAAGTTCAGTTTGTTTAGTTTGATGCGTGTGATCGCTGCGTACTGATCCGTACAAAGTTAAGGAAATTTGTACAAACATTCCAACTGCAAACTTTAGATCTGTTTGAATATCGTCTGAATTTATCAAAGGTCATCACTGTTTTCAGTCTCTCACCCTCCGAGCGGTGGGCGGTCCCAGTCGTCGTCACTCAGACCCAGATCCGACAGCGGATTGGCTCTCTGGCGAGTGGAGGAAGATGATTGGCTGTTGCTTGTCTTGGCGTTGCGCCACTCGTGGAAACTGTACGGTGACGACTGAAAAGTTGGAGCTACACACCCAGACAAAGAAGAAGCATTTCAGTACTGCAGGCTCAGAGGTCAGAAGTCAGCAGAGGTCAGAGGTCAGTGTCCTACCTGGGGTGGTGAAGCTGCTGTCCATGTTGGATCCATCCCAGGACTCCACGGCGCTGTCCACAGACGGCAGCGTGCTGAACGCTCTCTGGCTTGTCGGAGGTGCGACCATGACAACAGGCTCCTCCTCCCCGTCCTGGTTCTCCTGGTTAGGCCCCACCCCCGGCCCCAGGCCTGAACCAATCACGCAGGACTTTGGGCTCGACACTGCAGATATACAGCATACGTTTATCAAACTGCCAACATGTGTGCGTGAACATAAATCTGCAAACGTGTCTGTGGGGTTTGTAAGTGTGTGTAAACGTGTAGAGCGAGTTTCAGTCTGATAAACTTTAACCAGTCAACCGTGCACAGGAAGTCCAGTCGCTTTAACCTGCTGTACACATAATGCCTGCAGTTCAACCCCCTCCATAATGTATTAACAGCAGTGACGGTGCAAAATCATCAAAGACAGCGCCGCTTTCAACTCAATCCCCCAGAGTCAGTTTCTCAGTATTTACACTCGTTCCCAAAGAAATGAGACTTTAAAGGTTAAATTCTGCCAAAACTGGTCCTTCAAATTTACTCTGGGGTCATTCCTTTTCTAAGAGAGGATCTTTGTAAAGCAGTTTGCACCAGGAACTCCAACGTGACCTCCTGACCTCAACCAGTACGGCTGATCCGAGGGACGGTCAGAGCTGTTACCGGACAGGTCCAGACTGAGCACAAATGGTAAATGCAGAATGACGGACGCTCGGATGGACTAGCCCACGTGTGTCAAAACCAATCACATTAATCCAGCCTGTAATGTACTGTAGGTTCTTCAGAAATTTTGTTGGTCAAAGCTGCGGTCTGCACAGTGACGTGCACCCTGTGGGGGACGGCGTATAAAAATGGCTGTAATTCCTAAACAGTTAATGCAACACTTTTGTTCAGATCCTTGAATTAAAGCTGGAAGTCTGCACTTCAATTACATCTTGGTTGTTTCATTTAAAATCCACTGAGGTGGTGTACAGAGGCAAAATTACAAAAATGTGTCTTTGTCCAAACACTATCTGACTTGAGCAGCAGGCAGGCACAACTCCACTGCAGCTTCAAGATAACAAGCAAGACAACACAGAAAGCAACAAAAAGGAAAGCTGATGCTGAGGAGGGAGACTGGGTTGCCATTTTCTGTTTTTAAAGAACATAATTTGTGTTGCGATTTTGATGTCTGAATCCAAACCCCAGCAAAGATATGGAGTCACAGACGGGGAACAGAGGCTTCAGAAAGTCGCTGAACTGGAAGGACGAATTCAGCTACAACACAATATGTGTCTTTGAACCCAATCTTAAAGTGATGGAGCTATAAAAGGACGTTTCCTTTTTGCGTACAGCCAGTTTCACGGCTGAAGGCTCGTCTGTTTGATACAGGTAAACTCCATGATCAAAAACCTTTTATTTGTTTTTTTTAATGAAACTTCCCACAGAACTACTGTAAGATCAGGTCAGTGAAACAGTCTGCGTGCAGCTTGTAGACATATATGCAAGAACAAAATTTAAGACTCATTATCTGCGTCCTGATGTGGGCGCCGTTTGCTTTTGAAGCTCGTGATTGTAGGGGGTGTTTATGTTGTTTAAAAAGCGTGAATGTCCACAAAGTATACGTATACGTACGCTCTCCCTGCTTCTTGATCTTCAGTGTGACCGTCTCTCCCGCCTGCTGCAGCAGACTGATGGCTTCACTCAGAGGTTTCCCCTTCAGGCTGCTGCTGTTGATCGCAAGAATACGGTCGCCTACATGGATCGCACCCGTCCTGCAAACAAAGAAAATCATACCTGATAAGACTATACAGAAAACTGAAACACAGTTAACAATATTTGCTTGTAATACATAGAAAAATAGAAATATATTTATATACATTCTAATAAAAATGAAATGTAGGAACCCCATTAATAAAAAGGTGAAAAAATGAACAATGATGAGGAAACTACTGTAAAAACAGAATAAAACTGTAATATTTATTTTTAACAGCAGAGGGCGACATTCTCCACTTCATCTTTCATCTTAATCTTATCACATCTGTCACAGTTTCAGTCACTGATGTTATTTTTAGACAGAAGACAAATCTTTTTCTGGCACAAATAGTCTGTTTCAGGGTTTATTTTATAATTATTTCTTAAATTTCTTATAATGAGAAACCTTTTATTTGGCTAATATTGATGCTGTTTTTCCTATTTTATACATTATACAACATAATCCCTCAGACCCAAGACAACCAGCTTCAATATTTCCTCTGTTTACGACCTTTGACTCAGAAGTGGCGATTACCCAAATAACCCTGGTTCTAAGCTCCTTAGAGTTTGAGTTTCTGTAAATAGTGTCATATTACATACAGACTGTATTTAATACTTATCCAGAGTCATGCATAACACTAGCAAGAAACTAGTAAAGACAATAAAACCTACACTAACATATAATAAACATTAGTTTATCATTTTCTGATACTTCTTAGTTGTACTATGAATGTGGTCTGGCCTCCAAAGAGCCAAAAAAACAAAACAAAAAAAAACTAGAGGCATGTATTAACTGATTAAATATTAAATAAATTGTCAGTATTTTTTCAGGTCTTACCTTAAATTAAATTTTTTATGTAATGCAATAAGAGTTAATGTGTGTGTACCTCTCTGCCAGCCCCCCTTTGCTCAGCGAGGAGATGATGATGGGGTCGAAGGGCTCCTCGGTGCCTGAGATGGTGATTCCCAGCGGACCGCCATACCTCTGCAGCTCCACTGTGTAAATGATGCTGCCAGACACTTCCTGTTCATCTGAAACACCCAATAAAGATTGATTCAACACAAGGTCAATGCTGGGTAATCGGGAGGACACGGCATGAAGGGACATGTGATGACATACACAAGTTGACAATTTACAAACAGGTTAAAACAAGGCTAAAAGTGCAATGTTTGTCCTGAAACTGGCACTAGAGAAAAGAGTGAAAGGTTAATGAGGTATTAGGTATGTTCTAGGTTGTCTTGTAAAGACTTTAGGTGACTTGGTAAGTTTGTAGGCATCCTTGAGTAGGTTTTGAGGACCTGAGGATCCTATATAACCTTAAAGGTGATGAAGACATTTAGAAGACCTCGATGGGATCCAAGAGAACAATTAAAAAGTCCTAAAGATGATCAAGAATGATCTAAGGGTTGCCAGAAGGTCAGTGAATGCTTCAAGGTTAAAGGATTCAGGGATGTTCTAGGTCGCCTTGCAAAGGTTTTGAGTAACCTAAGCATCCTATGTAACCTTAAGAGCGACTGAGGGCATTTAGAAGACCTTGATGGGGATCTAGAGCAGAATTAAAATGTTATCAGGATCCATGGGTTGCCACAAGATTAGTGAACACTTCAAAGTTAAAGGATTCAAGGATGAATCCTTGAGAATCCTTGAGAAGGTTTTGAGGAACTTGATGGTGTCCTCAAGACCAGTAAAAAGCATTCATAGGATTGTTGAAGAAGATTTCAGGCAAACTGGTTGGGTTTCTAGTTGTCCTTGACACCTTTTGACAAACAGGCTCCACACCATTATCAGGTATTATCAGTAATACCTGATAATGTTTTAAGAGAGACTGAAAATGTTCAAAGGGCCGTTGAGTAGGTTTGTCACAAAATCAACACAAGGTAGATAAAAGTTTCTAGGTTGTTGTTTGTCCTGTAGAGAATTTAGGTATCCTTAGTAAGTTTCTGTGTCTTTAAGGGTGACTGAGTATATTTAGGAGATACTGATGGGGTCCTAAAGGATTCAGGGATGTTCTATTTGGTCTTGAAAAGATTTCAGGGCTGGTAAGATTCTAGGTGTCCTTGAGAGTCCTTGAGAAGATTTAGAGGAATTTGACGATCCTGAAGATCAATAACAAGACCTTAAAGATTACTGAGAACATTAAGACTGTGGAAGAAGATTTCAGGAATAATGGATTAGTTTTTAGTTGTCCTTGAAGACTCCTGACAGTTAGGTTTTGACAGGTTCTGGTTATACCTAATAATAGCTTAGCTAAGCTAAGTATAGATAAAAGTGCTGTATGAATGTGCGTATGACTGGCTGAATGTGGCATGTAGTATGAAGCGCTTTGAGTACTCAAAACTGAGTAGAAAAGCGCTATATAAGTACCAGTCCATTTACCATCTCCTGTGGAAGCAGCTCCCAGTTTGGATTCAGGAGACAGATACCCTCTCTACTTTTAAGATTAGGCTTAAAACTTTCCTTTTTGATAGAGTTTATAGTTAGGGCTGGATCAGGTGACCCTGAACCATCCCTTAGTTATGCTGCAATAGGTTCAGGCTGCTGGGAGCTTCCCATGACGCCCTGAGCATTTCTTCTTCACTCACCTCTCTTCACTCTCCATGTGTTTATACACCATTTGCATTTAATCATTAGTTATTATTAACCCTGTCTCTCTCCCATAGTGTGTCTTTTGTCCTGTCTCCCTCTGCTCTCTTCTGTTTCCCCTCACCCCCAACCTGTCGTAGCAGATGGCTGCCCCTCCCTGAGCCTGGTTTTGCTGGAGGTTTCTTCCTGTTAAAAGGGAGTTTTTCCTTCCCACTGTCGCCAAGTGTGTGCTCATAGGGGGTCGTCTGATTATTGGGGTTTTCTCTCTAATACTGTAGGGTCGTTACCCCACAATATAAAGCGCCTTGAGGCGACTGTTGTTGTGATTTGGCACTACATAAATAAAACTGAATTGAAAATTGAATTAAATTGAATTGAACTGAATTGAAAAGATCCTCGTTGTCTTTTCAGAAGGTTTTAAGTTTGTCCTGAAATGATATAAGACAAATAAAATACGGTGGTTCTTGTTTATCCTGTAGAGAATTTAGGTATCCTTAGTAAGTTTCTGTGTCCTTAAGGGTGATAGAGTATATTTAGAAGATATTGATGGGGTCCTAAAGGATTCAGGGATGTTGTAGTTGGTCTTGAAAAGATTTCAGGGAACCCTGGTAAGATTCTAGGTGTCCTTGAGAGAGATGAATAACAAGACCTTAAAGATTACTGAGAACATTAAGACTGTGGAAGAAGCTTTCAGGAATAATGGATTAGTTTTTAGTTGTCCTTGAAGTCTCTTGACAGTGAGGTTTTGAAGAGGTTCTGGTTATACCTGATAATGTTTTAGAGGCCACTGAAAAGATCCCCATTGTCATTTGACAAGGTTTTAAGTTTATCCTGAAATGGCACAAGACAAATGAAAGATTTGTTGACCCCTGTTGGGGTCCTAGAGTACAATGAAATGTCATAAAGGTCTTAAAGAAAGATCTCAGGGTTGCCAGAGGATTAGTGAAAATTTCACAGGCACCAGATTGGTTCCTACATGCTTTTGAGTACCGAGAGGGTCTTTAAGATTATTCAGGAGGGTTCAGGTAAATGGACTGGTACTTATATAGCACTTTTCTACTCTATGTGAGTACTCAAAGCACTCTATACTACATGTCTCATTCACCCAATCACACACACATTTATACAAGCACTTTTTTCTACACTTAGTGCTTTTCTAACATTCACTCACACATTCATACT